>OMLI01058865.1:0-23968 GCA_900302605.1 Rondeletia loricata
TGTACATAGAAAAAGTCTTAGATCTTTGATTTCAGCTCATGAAAAATTGGAGCAAAAACAAAAGTGTTGCGTTGATATTTTTGTTCAGTGTAGGAGAATGTTGTTTTAATAAACAACTTTTGAATCACACAGCGCATCCGATGCAGAAAAGGAAAGGTTGTTTGCATTAGAACCAGGACACACAGTGTCATAGATGCGATGCAGCTTACACAGTTCCACACTATAGGTTGTTATCAATAACGTCATATTCCAACGCTCGATTCCTAGCTGGGGGGCGAGCAGGCAGACAGCTGCCCTGTCACATAGCTATATAGTCAGTTTAGAGTTTATAAGAGCATTTATGACTTCTGATAGGTTAAATAGCTACTTTCGATACTTTTCGATACTTCGATACTTTTAAAATACGTAATATTTTCGATACAAAAAATATGGTATCTCGATACTTCGATAGTATCGATACTTTTGACAACCCTAGCTGTGATTAAGGCCTTTGCACTTGATTAGTCACAGTTAACAAATGAACCCTGTCCTCCTGACCAAAATGAACCAGTGATGTCATCTGGAGCTTGTGTGTGTAACGCATGTGAAGAAGAAAGTGATCAATAGAAAGAAATAGAGATACAGAATAATCTGAGCTAGGCACATGGAAACCTGATACCAGACCAAGAGCTTGCTCACCCATAGTAGAATAGAATTACTGAAAAAGGCCGTTCTGCTGTGTTGTTACTGTTTTGTTTAGGGCTGCAACTAACAATTGTTTTCATTGTCGATTAATCTATCAATTATTTTTTAGATTAATCGATTAATCATTTAGTCTATAAAATGTCAAAAAATAATGACAAATGCCCATCACAAGTTACCAGAGCCCAAAGTGATTACAATTAAAATAGCTTACTTAGTCTGACTAGCAGCCAAAAAAAAACCAAAGTATTCTTTTTATAAAGATATGAAATGGAGAAAAGTAAGCAGATCTTAGCATTTGTGAAGCTGCAACCAGCAAATGTTTGGTATTTTTACTTGATAAATGACTAAATTGATTATCAAAATTGTAATCGATTAATTATCTGTCGATTAATTACTCAACTAATAATTTCAGCACTAGTTTTGTTAATGTAGCCTTAATCCATTTTCTCTCCTCCTTCTGTCTCTTTGTCAACAGCCTCCTCTTAAGATTCACAGATGACACATTTGATCCAGAGCAAGCAGCAACAATAGGTGAGTAACAGAACTGAGCTCTGTCAATATTAACCTACCTCTTAAGTCGGAGTAGGCTAATGCCGTTTATTGGCAGAGTGACAGCTCATGAGGTGTCCTGACTTGCGTTAAAAGATTTTGGATGGCGAGACATACATCTGGCGATAGCGCTTGTTAGAAATATGGAGTAGTCCACACAAGCATATGGCTACCAAGCTCAGTAAAGCAACCATAAGCTGTTCTTCTGCTCCTTATTCCATAGGGCCTGCTGAGGCGGTTGGCAGTTACATTGTACTGAGCAACAGTGCACAAAATGACAAGACCCTTATCTGCTCAAGACCAAAATGGGCTCAAACACTGCACTCACATCATGTGTCCATTGCACACCCAGTGGTCTCTCTGCATGTAATTTAAAACAGAAATTAAAGTCCAACTCTTTTTGTAGTGGAATGAAAGCTAAGGTGAGATCACAGAACAAAAAATGTGGCCTGGTCGGACGGTGTCACCTCTACACCACACATCCGCACAGCCACGCAGCTATTTGTTTTACATAAAAGTTAATGGGGAGTGTGAAAAAAGCGTACATCTGACCAGGCTATTCATCTCCTCTGGTGAAATGGTGACCTTAGCGGTGCATCGTTTTGGCAAGCGGAGTTTCTTCCAGATCGTAGTGGATCTGCGAATGATATCAGGATTTTTGGTATTAAACATTTTATGTGTCGAGGACACCCCCGCAGGTGACCTTGGGTCTGTTACTACCCTTGTGGGCTGATGTTCATTAAAGCATTCAACAACTCAAGATTCATGGTCCTATTGATGGCTTGGGAGGCAGAGATTGTTTTTTTTCTCTGTACCATACCTAATGTTATTTTTGTGAAGGGCTTCTAGCTCACAATGCTGTCTTTGTTGAAACAATCAAAGGCACAGATTCCCAGAAAGATTGGAGCAATGAAAAAAAATTTTTCCCTACGGATAGGCATGCATCACAACTGTTTTACTTGGCCAACTGGGAATGTTTGCCAAACAGATGTCTTCATAGAAGTCTAGCCTCCCTCATTGACTCTCAGATTCAAGTCCCCTCAGATTCAGAGCAGGATAATCGCTTGTTATCTGGTATCACTCTCTCACAATCAGACTATTTCCCCCCTCACCTCCTAAAGCAGTTTGGTTACTCAGGTTGTATTTCTCAATTTGCTACCTGTGACCAGCTTTCTCAATAAATTATCACATTAGCACATAGAACATTGGCCCAAAGGCATTGATTAGGCTAATCACTTTAAGACTTTGGTCTCTTTGAGCCTACTTCCATAATAACGGATGAGCAGCCCTGCTTTCATGCCAGTTTCATAGTTTCATTTAGCACAAACTTACTTTCTATTGTCTTTTTGTGTAGAAACGAATGTAGAACATCTTTGATAAGTCATTATAAAAGGTGAACAAGTAGAGACATTACAGTATAACAGACGTGAACACTTGAGGCCTAAGCCATCTTCACAACTGATGCATACTCTTGGTGTTTTGTACACAGAGTGTGTTGTAGTGTTCTCTGTGTACCTATATCAGCCGATGAAGGGCTGTTTTGAGGTCAGCCATTAACGGGCTCGCCTGCAGAGATCAGCCAGCCTTGACTTCCAGTGGTAGTGGCATCTTGTTGTGTTGTGTTGTGATATTGCAAACAGATGCTGCATGTTCTCTGGGAAAGGCCTGTCTGTGAACACGGTAAATACACTCGGCCTGTTGGAAGAAAGAGAGAGCGAGGGGTGCAGGTCCAGGGACATTTTGTTTAGTGTAAACTCCTCTCCACTTGCATCTGGCGACAGTATCTGAGCAACCCTGCTGGACTAGTCGTTGTGATTGACTGTGTGATGGGACTCTGTATATGTGTGTGTGGTACACATATGTAATATATATCCTCTGCCTGTCCTCCCTGTCTTCATGTCTCTTTTTTCCTCCTCTGTTTTGGCTCTGGACTGACCCCCTTCCCATTCCCAGATGTAAAAACAGCCCCATCGCAAGTGTACGTTTCCCTGGTAAATCTGTCAGTGCATGCTAAAACTAGGGCCGATATCATATGTCATCCAGACGCTGCATGCTCTGCACACTGAGACACTGCGCAAGGCAATAGAGGAGATTTACTTGTTGAGGGCGAGGAGGACAACATTGTTATTTTTATGTAAATGTCTGTCCCTTTGGAGCCAGACAGGGATTTTTAAGGGTGAATCATGGGTCTTTGTGAGCCATTTCACAGGTGGTGTATTTTTTTCACAAAGACCTGTCGTATTGGTTTCAGTTTATCATATTAAACCACACAGTCCCTTTGTGGTGGATATAAATACGTAGTCACACCATAATTTAAATACAGGACACAGGCTGGGCTTAGTGCCGGTCTAAATAGCTGGGGTTAGCGGAAGTTCAGGGACATCGTGTGGTATGAATGTTTTGACAATTCATCATCGATGATTATAGTCTGTCGTCATGATAGAATATTCTTGGCAGTAATTGGCCAAACCTGTAAGAGTCATCACATTTGGAGGATGAGGTAATCATGACAGTATGAGTGATTGACTGGCCTGTGTGTCCTTTGCACGTCTAGGTGTTGACTTCAAAGTGAAGACCATCGCTGTGGACGGTAACAAGGCAAAGTTGGCAATATGGGTAAGTGACAAACTCAAGTTTGTGGTTCTTGATTGTCAGTCAGAGCAGAGAGATTACCTATGAAACTGTCCCATGTCTCCCAACTGGCCTTTTACATTGTCATTCACTCAAGTCCCCAGAAGATGGCGCTTAAGTAACACCATTTTAGCCTACGCATGCCATCGGGGACAAATGGGAATCCGTCTTGTTTTTTATGTCCGTCTGCCCTGGTTTTCCTTCTGTTTGAGCCACTAGTTTTTCCTCTGAGTGTGTCCAGCAGGGCTGAGCTGGTTGTGTTTTGCAGGACACTGCAGGCCAGGAGCGCTTCCGGACCCTGACGCCTAGTTACTACCGCGGAGCCCAGGGAGTCATCCTGGGTAAGCCAAGCTGACGACGCCATCATTACTCCACCATCAGTGTGTGTGTGCCCCCTTCACTACAGAGTCAGACCCAGTCAGGCCCCTGGTTGTAAAGAGAGTGATGGGTTTTCATCCTGTGAATACACACACACACACACACACACTCTCTCCGCTCTCTCCCTCTTTCTGGAAGTCAGTTTATACCCTTAACTCAAGCCCCTCAAATGGACACGCATATACACACACACGCACACAGGAATCAAGTTAAAACTCTTAATACTAAAGCAGACATCCTCTGCAGCCCTCGGTTTGTGACCACTCTAATGGAGTATGGAAACAGTAGGCGCCTTGCAGTAGCACTAAGATTGTGAGAGTTCCCGATATATTATTATTACAATACTTCATCCATTAAAACTTTTTTTTTTAATAAACTATCTGTTGTTATTTGATACTGTCATATTTTGTGCCGTTTTACTGTTTTTGTTATTTGAATTGAGTCAAAAGCTGAAATGATTCAGGGTTTTGTAGTGTAAAAATCAACTAGGTCTACTTTTCAATAAAAAAGCAATCAAATACTTTATGAAATTCAAGGCCTTTCCGACTTTTTTTTAATTTCAAGAATATTGTGTCACATTAGGTAGCCTTTCACTTATGGCCTTGAACTGTAAATAAAAAGTATCATCAATACAAGATGATATTGTGTGTGCTGATACAGTTTTGCCCCTTATGCAAGATTGTCCTATTGCTGTATCATGTATCAGAGTTGGGGGAAAATGCCTTTCCTCCAGTGACAGTTGTCAGATGTATGTGTGTGTGCGTGCGTATTCATTCTGAGCATCCCTTCTTCTTTTCATTTGCCATAGTGTACGATGTCACACGACGGGAAACCTTCGCCAAGCTTGACATCTGGCTCAATGAGCTGGAGACGTACTGTACAAGGAATGACCTCATCAAAATGCTGGTGGGGAACAAAATAGATAAGGTGAGTGGGTTTCTGGGTTTATATACAATGTCTTTGTTGCCACTTCTGTCACATGAAGGTAGATGGACTCGTTACAGAGGAGCAACCCCGTCTGTTTCCTGCATCCAGCTGGTCGCACACAGGACGTCCTGATATGTCTTTGGCCTTGGCTTTTTGGTTTGAGCTGTTATGAAGGATTATATAGGATATTTTAATACAATTTCTTGTGAAAAACAACAAAATCAATCAAAAGAAAAACCAGTCAGCTTAATCCCAGTTGACTAATTACTCAACTAAGTGACAGTGGCAGCCCCACTCTCATATTTTTGGGTCACACTCCTTTTACCAGTATACTGGAATCGGTGCATGTGGATATAAATGCCCACTTATAAATATATTGTGTGCTGTTCTTTCTCTGTGAGAGATCACTTTCCCTTTCTGCCCTGTGACAACCGTAGCTGACAGGTCTGCCAGGCAGACTTCATATAAGCCATTACCTCTCTTTTGTTTTAGGAAAACCACGAGCTAGACAGGAACGAAGGGCTGAAGTTTGCAAGAAAACATTCCATGCTTTTTATAGGTAAGTCAGGAGGATTCCCCACTCTCAAAGATGTGCTGGGCATGAGTTACAGCAGACTTATGCAGGGGAAACTGCTTTTGAAATAACTATCATACTTGCTGAGGAATGCTTGCATAGTTCTATTTATAAAATGGTCTTCATCTATCATCTTCCATGGGTTTGCTACTTTTCCCCTGTGCTTAGATTTTTCAGATTTGTCAGGAAAAGAGAACTTAAAGGAGTTGCCTAAATGACTTGCCTTACTTTAAACGCCTAGTATTTATCTTCATCAAGTATTCAAAAATCTTTAATTTGAAAAAGGTCTGTTGGAAATTGAAGGATTTCACTCTGATATATCCAAGCTTTCCCAGCCATTTCCTGAAATTATTAATTTAGATTTTGCTTTCTAAATAAGATTTATATCTTCATCCTATGGCTATTCCTATCGTATTGTTTCTGGACATCATCATCTTTCGGATCGAGTGTTGCCAATATCCCCTAATTACCTCCTAAGGCCCACTATTAGTGTCTGGGGTTGACAGTTATTGTTAAGACATTTTCCACCGCCCGCCGCTCCAGCTGGGGAGCCCAGCAGATGATGACATCAAGGTGCAGACATTAACAGTTGTTGTGTCTGTATCTCATCTCCTTTCTTCCCCTCCTCATTCTCTCACCCGCCTCTCATCACTCCACGCTATGCTCTCCTCTCTTCTTCATTTTTCTTCGTTTTCTTCTTCTTCTCACTTCTTTTCGCCTTCGCCTCCTCCTCTCCTCCTTGTCTTTTCCCCTGCCTTCAACCCTCTTCTCTTTCTCTCTCCATTTCTTCCTCTACACTCTGTCTTCCCAGAGGCCAGCGCTAAGACGAGGGATGGGGTTCAGTGTGCGTTTGAAGAGCTGGTAGAGAAGATCATCCAGACTCCCGGGTTGTGGCAGAGCGAGACCCACGGCCGAGGAGTACAGCTCACCGACCAAGACGCCGGGGGAGGACGCTGCAGCGGCTACTGCTCCCTGGTCTAGACAACACACACATAGAAACAACACGGACGCACACTAACATGTGTACAACATACACATGTGAATAGCACATACAATGTCACACACTCGCAGACAAACATATACATACAGACACAAACATGTGTACAAACATACACGTGTGAATAGCACATACAATGTCACACACTCGCAGACAAACATATACATACAGACACAAACGCACACTTAAAAAAAGAAACCCCCCCAAGTCCCAGTGTGTGCTGTCCTGAGCTGAACTCCCTCCTCAGACATGAAGGCCATGGTAGTCAGACTGTCTCCCCTTCCCCAGAGTTGTGAGGGTTGACCCCCTACACTCAACACCTGTATTCATACAAACACTACTTTTTGCACACTTTCCAAGGCTGCACTAAAACGCTAGTACGGCTCAGCCCTCCTCTCTATGGCATGTGAGTTTCTCTCTCCTCTCTCTCCTTTTAAGTTGTATATGTAGTTGTTGCAGGACCTAGGTCAAAATAGTACCTATTAATCTGTTCTTGCCCTATGGTTTGATTAAAATGGGACAATAAAATTAGCCCAATAGTGTAAACTTAAAGCTTAAAGCTAAATCTCTGAAGTATGATAAGAGAATGGAAAAACAGTTTTGACCCAAGTCTTCCTCCTTGTCTCCAGCATGCTTATTGTCCTCATAGCACCTTGCCCTAGCAAGCACGCCAGTGTCATGTAGGGCTGACTTTTCTCCGCTCTGTCCTTTGCTTGATCTTGCCTTGTCCCCGAGCACAGCACCCATGAACGTTACGCTGCTTATTAAGAAGCTTATCGTGCCAAGCTGTCTTGTATTCCCTCTCACCCTCAGCTAGGGGCTGTGATCATGTGTCTCTGTTGTACACACAACTGCCTCCTTTGTTCACAATATAATAGAGTTACCAAGTGTTTGGAATGACGTTTTACTACTTTTATTGTGTTGGACTCCAAACCGTTAAGTGTGTTTTGAAGAGTGCATAAATCAAAGAGATTGGCACCGGCGAGCTTTCCATTGGGTGCCCAAAGAAAATAGAGAAGCTCTTAAAATTGCACGCCTTGTTTTGTAACTAGTTGCTTTAATGGGGTGCGATCTGCTGGCACCCCCTCACTCAGACAGATAATATCAGTAATATCACTAGCACTGCTACAGGCTTTCATATAGATCCCTTCGAGCTGGACAGAGACAAAGGAAAAGTGTTCAATATTAAACAGGGCAGTGAGTCATGAGGGGGTTTCCACTGAAATTGGAAAATCAAAGAAAAAGCCTTATGCTCCACATTGCTAATGGCTTTCACAGTACTCCTATCTCTGTGTTCGTATCCGAGAGGCAGTTATAAATGTTCTGTACCCCTGACTTCTGACCATGTTTGTAGTATTTGAGTGCTGGTATGTTTTCTGGGAAATTATGGAAAATGTCGTTCTCTTGTGACAGGGATGGTGAAAATGACAGATGCCTTTATGTCTTTGCAGAAATGGGATACTTACTTTTTATCTTTTTAATTGCATGGGAAAATCGTTATTTTGTGTCATTCTTTCACGTTTGTCCAGTAAATGACCTACAGAGACTATTAACTCTGAACACCTTAGCTCAACAATAGGATTACATGTAGTTGTACCTTGAAACCTTGCATACAGGTTTACCATTGACATTTAATGGTGTGTTTATCCAAAAAGGAAGTAGACATTTACTTAATTATTAAACTGGCATAGATATCGTGTTCAGAATATTGTGTATTTTAGGAATTTGATGAAATAATTCCTTTTTGAATTGTAAAGCTGAATGTATGCATATTTCACTATAAACCGCCCTATGTATTAAACTAAATAAAATACTTTATAAAAAAGGATTCCTTTAATGTTAAGGCATATTCCAAGCTGTGTTGAGGAGCCCTTGACAGCTGTAACTCAAAGAGCCAAAACATACAATAAGCGGCAATAAATCTTCTTAAGTAATTGCCTTAATGTCTCGCCCAAGTCTCCACCGAAGATGACCAATAACTCTGCTGTCATCGTCGGCGTGTTGGAAATGTCGCTGTTAGGTGAGGGGTTTTTCGCTCAGCGCCCTTCACATTCCCCTGTCTTCAGAATAAAGACTTGTGTTTAAACAGTGTCCGAGGAACCCTCAGACCCCAGACTTGTGATCTATCTAAATCATCTTTTTGGCAGACTTCTCAGGAAACGCCGCCACAGCCATAACTCTTTTTACCAGCACTTTAACTGGGATGTGCATAATTCCTGGGCTGGCAGGGAGAGCGAAGACTCTCGCTCTTGTAGCGTATCCCTCATCTCCTGCCGCAGTCCAGGCAGTCGTCTGGAAATATGTCTCAGTCAAACAACAACGGAGGCATACGGCGTACTAATGCCTTCATGTGGTCCAACAATATGCTGAGCTGTAGTGCTGCTGTTTCCTCAAGCCTACACTGAAAAACATCAGCTACTCGAAAGCTTGAGCTGACAGACTAAGATTTTTGAGTATTTTACAATGCCACATAAGGAGAAATAGGACTGCCGTGCTGGCCTTTGAAGACTAGGCCTCTTATATATACTGCAAAACTATCCATCCAACATGCCATTTAATCTAGTATTGAGTCTTAAAATCTAATTTTTCTCAAAACAAGTGAAAAAAATCTGCTAATGGGATGAGTGAATTCCATTTGTTTCTAATGCAAATCAGCTTGTTTAAAAAAAATTTGGTACTCAAGTGATTTTCTTGATAATAGTGGAGTGATCTGCCTTCCTTCAAGATGTTGGCACTGGTTACTAGAAATTCCTGAAACAAGTGGAATTATCTTACCCCAACTTTCACTCATTTTCAGGAAAAGATGAATATGAGACTACATGACTGGTAAAGATAGACATGTTTTGCGGTGTATGCAATCTGTTGATTTCAAAACATGTCCATTGACCACACTGACAGAGCTAATGTGGTTCCTGGGCCTTAGATTCCCTATGGCTGCACTGTGAATACTAGGAAACTGCAAGGCAGTAAGGGTGTTATGGAGATGGGAGGGAGGACTAAGCCATTTTCAGACTCAATATACCAAACTCCCAGAACCTCTGCCCCACCCTGTTGCCTCAGAAGCCAGAGAGAAGCTCTTGAGAGACAGCTTGATGGACTGCTTTCTGTCCTGCTGACTGTGTCTGAGTATCCAGCCAGCCGCTAAGCTAACAGAGCAGATCTGGCTCTCATTAACACAGTCTTGTCTCTCTGCTCCTCCTCTGCCGCAGCGGCAGGCCGTATGGATTTTGGGTTAGCGCTCGGACGAGCCCCTCAGGAGAGCAGTCATGCTGTCATGTGTAAAAATGTTACGAGACGTCGGGCATCGTTTCATAAGGTGTCGAGTTCCCAGACGTCACTCACTTTGTCATGCTCGTTGCCGGTTGCTATCAGTTAATTGTTTTGCCATTCTGACTGGCTGAGAGTAAGGAAGAGAGTGAGAGGAAGATTGGAAAGATCATCCTCTGCCGCAGCCACCTGAATTGTATATTGTAGTGAGGAACTAATATGTTGACCATAAGGACAGCACCATACTGTGTGATAATGAGAATGTGATAGGGCCAGGGTGACACTGAGAAGTGCAGCGGGCCTTCTCTGAATTCACTTTTACAGACGAGAGTTCAGGGCCTTCAGGTCTTAGGGTTCAGCCTTTGCAAACAAGATCAAGCCCTTTTCTCTCCAGACCAACCCACGTTCGTTGTTCTGGGTAAAAACACTTGGAGGCACCTGTAGGTCTGCAGACTGTTTCACTGTTTACTTTCTGAGGTGAGGTAGAGGAAAATGCCCCTTCATGCCTGCTCTCTCCTTCCTCTGAAGTCAGCCAAAGCCAAGCTCTGGCCTCTCTTGGGTTACCCTCTCAGCACCAGAAGACTGTGAGGTAATGGCCAGCATGCCCAGAACTGATGGCTCTGTCACTGCAGGTGGAAACACTTTGATTATGTGGAACCTTGTGTTTACAGGGTTGCACCCGCTTACATTTAGACTCTTGACATTTCATCAGGCAACAGGAGCGTCCCATTTCAGGACTGATCTGTTTTGAGCTGTGACCTGCTCTAGGCCTCGCTGTCGTTTGGGTTACTGAGGCGTTTAGCCTTGTTACCTGCTTATACAGAGTATAAACGTCTTTGGGAAGAAGTCCTATCACAAACTAATATGGATTCTGTCATCAGAGAGGCTTACCCACATCCTCAGAGGCAGCAGGCCTATATGTCTGCCTATCAATCACACCAGCACCCCCCTAACTTAATAAGAGCTGGCCCCGAGTAAGCAGGAAACCTCTATCCTTGTTTGGTGTGAACCTCTGGCCTCTGATCCATGTAAGTCAATTCAACTTGTAATATGGTTGTAATTGAGTTTCCTCGGATTTGAAACTCTGTCAATCTAATTTAAACCTAAATGATTGTATTGTAACCCACTCTTGTTATTTTCAAAAACACGGAGCCCTATGTAAAGGCCCTAAAGAAAGCAGGAGATGGGGACACCACGCCCTCGAAGAAAAAACTCCTCTCGCCATGGGGGGATGCTTTCATCCCGGCCTCAGGTTACTGTGGCAATAAGCACATGGGTCGAGGACAGGACGGGAGCAGGGGCACTGCCGCCCTGTGGAAACAAAATGGAAGGATGAGTAGCTCCATTCATCATCCCACCACCCGTAATTCCCCTTGTTCACGGTGCTCCTGTGTGGCATATTTCTGGCCACATGCCGCCTCTCCATCTCAGATTCCACGGCCGTGTTGTCATTCAGTGTGTCACAGGACGCCCTCCGGATCTCGCTCATGCTACCGCTACAACATGGAAGCAAATACCCATGCACTCAGGCCATTGGCTTCTATAATAAACTAATCACTTTGTATCAACATGGGCTGGGTGTAAGCTTTCCACATGCCTCAAACACATTTTCATGGAAAGGACGCATGTTTTACTGCAGCGCTTTGCTCCCTGTGGAAAAAAAACCAGAAAGATCGATCCTATTTAACCCCCTTTGGGTGAAATGATTGGCATGTATAGAAACAAATTCATTATTTTGTATAAATAATCTGGCCCCTGTGTTATAATTGCACTGCTTATTTTCCTTTTCCAAGCTGATCTCAATTTTGGGGTTGGACCAGAGAATTTATTGTAAACCACCAAGACTAAAAGACCCCAATTTCACTTACTTTGAAGAGACAAGGAGGTCTGGAAGGCCCTGGAAGATCCGCTATTACTTCATAGAAGCTGTTTTTCCATCAGTCAAAGGCCAGGCTTTAGCCTCCGGTATAGAGTTAAGAGGTTTAAACCTTTTTGCCACTTTCTCTAGGTGTTTGCACAGTGTCTTGGAGCTTGAGGCCTCACCTTATTGCAGGCCTACTAGACTGTGTTTTTTCCATCCTGACCATTTGCAGTCCTTTGTGCTTAGGATGTAACCTGAGGTTAGGTTTATTACTGCGAGCCACAGGAAGCTCAGGCTCTTTGAGTGTATAGCGGACAATTGAATTTGAAAACACAAAGCCAACCTCTACCTCTCCCACCCTCCCACCAGCAAGCTGAAGTCAAATAAAGCTCTCGCCATGGAAATTGTACCCAGGTCACACAAACACACGATACTTCAAACCTATGTGGGTTTTGCTTAATCCAGACGATCTGTATCCAGTATCCACTTTGTTGCAGGATTTCCTTTCAATCAGATTATGAAGAATAACAAAGGCGTGACAAGTGTTTCGTAACCACGTAGCTTGCAGGAGTCATTTAGTGGGGTTCAAGAACTGTTACTGCTATGTCTGTCTAATTGTCTGAGAGAAGACGCTGTTTGATCTCTGGTTACTCAAAGCTCCACGAAGATCAAGGAACAAGGAAGTGGGTCTTTAAGTGCAGACCTGTCACTGCAGTCCTGGTGAACGTGGCCCAAAGTCCACTGACGTTCAGCTTTGTTGTCATGTGAAACGCTTGGCCAGAGATAACAGAAACCGAATCACTTTATAGACTGGTATTTCTATATTCGGCAGTAGAACTTTATAGATGAACAGATAAAGATAGTATGAAAAAAAATATGAGTTCATGAAGTCCAAATATTGTGCATCTAATCTCAAGACTCATGGTACAGAATCTGTTTTGTAATGTTTAACTGTGGAATAGTTTTACACACATTACTGTGAAGTTCCATCCGAAACATTTGGAATACATTTGATAGATTTAGTTGAGTTTTTACGCGGATCTAAGATTGCTCTTCAGTTTACTGTGGTACTTTGGACTTCACAAGAGAGGCACTGTATGTTTCAGTGTGTTTGTGGCGGATGTCGGTGGAAACTGACACCTACAACTGGCTTTAGACTTGCTAACCAGATGTGCTTGTCTACATGTGTGGGTGTGTGTGTGTTTCTGCATGTGGGCATTCCTTTGTGCCTTCCTGTATGCACGTCTATATATGTGCGTGTGTGTGTGTGTGAGAGTACGAGTTGTTCGCTGTAATAGTACCACCACAGTGTTGTATTTTGTCTACACCTCGCCACCTTGAGCAGCAATATGGCCCACGTTATTACCCTGCTGAGCTCCAGCCTCACTTAACGCAGAGTGGCACCAGCTCCAAAACACTCTCCCTCGTCTTACTTTACATCAGCTTTCACAAACACTATGCCCAGAGTGGCCCCGTAATAAAAGGTCTCGACCCCCCACCCCCAACCCCAGCCCTCCTGGGGCAGTAAGCAGATACAGTAACAGCGGTGTGTGGGTGTAGCGTGGTTCGGCTTCCCCACGGGGCCCAACCTTGGCTCCTCGCTCACACGGCCCGGAGCAGCTCCCAAACTCATTTATGGTGCTGGATGCCTTGGCTTGGCTTCATAACAGGCGGCATTGCTGCGTTCAAATATTTACATTCATCCAATCAAGCAGCAGACAGTAGCGCATATGTATTTCAGTGAGGTCATGAGCTGCCCTCCACTACCACCTCCTCTGCAAGAAGACCCAGGACTGGCTTATGTCTTCAGAATGGACCGGATTTAAGAACTGAACTTTGTTGAGGATGTTCCTTTGCCTAATCTCTTTGTGTGTCTCTGTCTGGGTCTGTTTCTTTATGCTTCTCTCTCTTCCTCCCTCTCTTTCTCCTGCTCCCTCTCTCTCTGTGTGATGTTCACATCGCAAGCCTTCATGCTCAGTTCCGAATCGATGCTCATATCAGATTTTGTT
Source organism: Rondeletia loricata (assembly GCA_900302605.1). NCBI lineage: Eukaryota > Metazoa > Chordata > Actinopteri > Beryciformes > Rondeletiidae > Rondeletia > Rondeletia loricata. Next base: position 13,878 of record OMLI01058865.1, read on the forward strand.
TGATAACTGTTCATATCTATTTTAGGATGCAACCCATATCTAATACCAGTGGGTGCAAAATGACAGTTGTCTCAGGTGAATGATGTAATTTTTTACTTATTGTCATGGCAACAAGTTGCATGTCAGATCAGATGATGTATTTGAGTGGATTACATTACTAATTACAATTTTAGGCAGGTAATCACTAATCTGTGATGGATAACACATTTTATCTAACCTTTCCAACACTAATGTGTGTCGTGAAAGTTTCAGTTTCAAACCAAATCCTCTTATCTGTACCCAATACTCTCATATCTGTGCTCTCTCCTAAACACACTGCTTTGTTGGATAGGATTTGATGTATGGCGGGATGATACATTTCAGTCCAGTAAAATAGAGTGGCTGCAGTGAGTAACGTCGTAACCCGACTTCATCAAACTGCAAACCTCCCTTAGCTAGATCGTGAATCCAGACGGCTCCACTGCACGATTTTACATCGAACATGTGTATATATTTATCAGATGAGGGAAGAAAATAATAAATAAAAAGTTCCATAACCAGCATCTGGAGGAATGGGCTCCTGCATTGGCGGAGTGTGCCCATTTGATTCCAGATTTATGGTAACATTACAGTTCTGGCCCAGACTGCATGCTGGAGCAGCGTGAGGCATATTTATTCGCTGGCCCTGAAAACTGGCTGCCACGCTCATGCCATGCTGCCTGCCAGGTCTAGATGGTCTCACTCTCTGTCTCTGAGTCTCTCTCCCTCCACCTCCCTGTGTGTTTTAATATCATATGCTCTTATGTAGAGGTGAAACGTGTCTGTGTGTCTTTAATACCACGTAAATACCACTGATACTTTCCCTTAATGCCATCCTTTTAAAATATGGACTGGGAGTTTCAGTTCGTCTGGACACATGAAAGCCCTTTGTGTGGGATTTTTTCCATGAAACGGTCAAGGAGATCCGATAGCCCACCGGCACATGCAGACGTGCGATTGAAGCCCGGTCCGTCAACAATGTATCGTTGTGTTCCCAAACACAAAGTGTTAACGTGCGAGGACCTTCCAGTCTCCCCTCAGGCCTCGGCCGCTGCCAAACCGCATTCCTCCGGCAGCTGCCATTTCTTACATCTGCTGCATTGACGTGGTTTCGCTTGACTGTAGTGAGGAATTTATTTAGCTTTTCTGTGATGAAATATTACACAGACACCAGGCCCAGCGCTCCTCTACGTCTTATTTGTGATCCCCCGGCTGTCATTATGTTATGAGTGGCTGTGGCTTCTGTTCTACTCTGCGATCTGCCCGGTGCTGCTAGTACTACTACAACTTACCACTGCTGGTGGAAAAATATGGTATCTTCTCCCCTCACAAGGCTTCCAACAGCGTCCTAATGTGGACGTGGATGTGGATGCCAAATATTGTTTGAAAGTCAACCAGTGAGGCCCAGGAGTGGAACTGCCCTAAATCGTGAAATTCTTTTAAACTTGGCATGCAAAGATGGAGGATGATACAACTGTCAATGTGGTACTATATAAATTGAAAACCTTGCAAGATCACATTTTACTTCACAGTGCTGTCCATCAGGCTAAAACCAACATTTCAGTGCTTGGATAAGGGCAAACCCGACATGGAATGGGCGGTCATATCGGCTTCGGAGGATGAACTTTGGATGGTACAGCGGCTCTGTTGGTGACGCCACAAAATTCGAAAACAGCAATCATGCAATCATGGCATGTGGAGCTGCCATGAGTGTTATTTTTGAATTCTGATACCTCAGCAATTGGCACCCCTAAGTCCATTCACCATAGCTGAAATAGGACTTTCATTGCAATGAGAGGTTTGCCCAAATACATAAACAGACTTAACCCTGCCTATATATTCCCTATCAGCCTGGATTGTGCACCAATTTTTCCAGAGGTGTGGGGAGAAACGGGGGGAAACTGAGTTCACTGATTACTAAATACACCCCTAATTCAAAATAGGGAGAGAAAAACATTGTTTGCTCGCTAACTTAGGTGGATTAACCTAGCAATGGTTGGCAAGAAGAACTAGAAATAGAGACACAATAGAGGAAAAAGGAGCCAAATACACCCATCCCTTCCTGAAACCCAGATTCAGGGGGAAAGTATTCCTGAGCCGAGTTGGTATTTCCAATTGGCACTGACACTCATATGTCTGCCTATGGACCTAAAATTAGATGTATGTTGTTTTGCAGTGTTGCCTCCCTTTAAACCGCATGTTAGTTTCAGTTCCATACAATATTGAGTTTATGGCTGGCTTAAAAAAGCGCTGAGTTAGAAACTTTCTCAGGGAAAACATGGGAACATTGAAGCACTGAGATGCTAACTACCGTTGGGGGATTTCATGTGTGTATGAAAGGAGATATCTCATTCTAACTTTGTTTGCACCAACAGAAGTGAACGTATCAGTATCATGGTTCTCACCCCCACAACTTACATATCATTCTGGTATCTACAGGTTTTTGTACTTTCTCTTTATCCCCTGTTGGCAGCCATGCATTGACTTGGACCCACACCACCACTGGAGGGGGTCTCTTTGTTTGCAGCAGCTGTTTAGCTGGTCTGTCTCAGGAGCCCAGAGAATGGCCAATTACCAGGATTACCGCCTGCTTGTCCACCCCTGTCACTGTGTATGTGTGTGACTCTTGGATGGACCGAGACGTGGGATCCAGGGAGGAAATTCACAGGCATTATCCTCCAATAAACAACCAGGGAGATGTGGCTGTGCATAGTGGGCCTGTTTAGACGTTGGACGCAAATGGAAGAGGATTCGACTCAGCGTTCGCTAACCCCTGTATGACCGTACCGTAGATGAGGCCTGCTGTATTGCAGGGCTTTGTGGTGAGACTGTAGCTGGGATTATGTCAGTTTATGGCAGAGAGGAAGTTATGCGCGGTTGGAGTCTGTATATGCGTTGTCTGACCAAGAACATGGCGATGTACGAGTAAATGTGATCGATGAAATCACGTAAATGAAAGTGAAAACGCCAAAAGGTATCAATATTTCCAATCCTTGTTCCTCTACATGAAAAGTGGTTCTCCCTTTCTGTGAGAAGAGTTTACTCTGGCAACTTGTCTGAATGGAGTGTTTCTGATCCGTCCACATTTATCCATCTCCCAATTCTCTCAAATAAGAGCAGTGTGCATGCCTCCACAGTCTGTTCTTACAAGTGCAGTTGACCCTTTTTGTTTAAAACTGGCATGTGTCACATTTTCCCCTGTTTAAGACCCAGGGCCCTTTCACAAGACAAAATGGAGATGATGTCCACCTGGAATAACACCCGACATGTCCTCATTTGGCCAAACGCAGCATTTACTTGTGGTTTCTTGTAAGCACAGCTTTCCCCCTCTGGTTCTGGTGGTTTCTGAAGAAGTTTATTATGAGAAATGAAGACAGGAAATATTTTTCAACTGCTGTAGGTTAGCTCAGTAAGGAAACCACCACGCAACCGAACTGGATCCAGGAGAAGAGTTGGACAAATGCGGCTTTAATACAATAATGAGATCAAGAAGACAATGCCAGAATTCATCACTCATTGTAGAATGAATGATTTTGAGGAAATAATGCGTTAAGAAATGGAATATAAGAAAACAAACAAGAAATTAGTTAAAATCTAGTTCTTCTTTGGATGAAAAAGGCTTATATCAATAGGTTTTCTTATTTCTGGACATGTGCATAACCCAGTAATTCAAAGAAAATTTGTAGAAAAGAAAATTACTACTAAGTAATTCCTCAGTGTTAACCAAAATATCCTGGTCTCCTCCAATGAAAGTTCCCTGTGTCATGCAAACTCAAATTGTACTCCTCTATAGACGTGCCTGCTGGGGGAATATGCTAATTTGGGGGTGTAATTTGTCTGCGCAATGTAATAACACTTCTTTGACCCTTTGTCTTTCCATGTGATTAGCTTTGGTCCACAACAGTGTCCGTGATCTGAGAAGTGGCCTGCACACATCACCTCCTCAACTCAAACACCCATGAAGTTACAGCTGATCCAAAACAGCCCTGGTCCTGAAATGATTGCAAGGCCGGACCAAGTTTTTAATCAGTCAGTTCTTTCAGGAATCTAACAATTAGGCCCAGCTATTTTTCTCATATTTGTGTCCAAGGGCAGGAGTAAGCAGAAGACAAAGTCCTGGCTCTAATGAACTGGGCTCTTTGGAGCATCCTTCACGGCAAGGTAACTAATTACTTCAGCATGCCACAGGAGTCATATTTCCTCATCAAATGGGAAATGATTTTCAGAGCGTCTGTGTTCTTGGATTTCATTCCGTGTGGTTTCGCCCGCTGACGGTAAAGTTGCGTTTCTGGCGGACTAAATAGCCAAGGTGAAGTCTGGAGTCTGTCAAGACACGGGCCTCGCCAAGCGGGAATCTCCACTTGTCCGTCTCCCGCACCGAGATAACCGTGCAGTTCCACGACTCCTTTCAAATCTTTCAGCGTAACAGAGCGGAGGCATAAATGAAGAAAAAAAATGAAGCGAGAAGCTAGACAGCATGGAATATCACTTAGTTTTTCAATGGAAAATATGGCTCAGCGAAGGTGGGGGTTTGGCCGGCTCAGTGCAGTGAGGGATGAGAGGAGAGAGCTGGGGTCAAACCACCTGATAGGATTATTTCAGGAAGTGTCAGGGTGAGCTATCTCAGAAGGCCAAGCTGTGGTCCAGTTGGCTACAGAACAAGCGGATCCACAGGAACCCCAGTGGGCTTCTCGTCTGGTGTTTGGCCACTCGGTAAGCTGTGTCCTGATTGGTTCTGACTTAGGTCCTTCCAGTGCTGGGCAGCACCCACACTGCTATTGGCCAGGGAATGGCTGCTGTCTCCCTCTCTGTTGCTCTCACTCTATCTTCCATTTCTTGCTTTCTCTCTGTTTCTTTCTCATTCTCTTGCTCTCCTATACCTGGCGTGAGAGGGGCCTTGGCCTCGGCTCTGTGGCAGAGCTCAGGTTCGGGACGAGCAGTGGCATGGTAGAGCCATTAATACAGGCGGGGAGAAGGGAGTGGGCCATGGATGCTGAGACTGAGCCCTGAGGACAAGGACACACCTAGAAAGTGAACCATAAATTCAGTCTTCCCCCGGCCTCACCGAGACACAGACAGACTCAGACAAGCTCACACACTGCACAATGGCTCGGTTGTCTATCGACGGTATCATACAGGATCCACAATACCACAAGTGTTCAACTTGTATGTATAGACTTCCCAGGTATCTGTGTGTTCACATCAGGCCAACGGATATAGAAAACCCAAGTCCAAACTTTATGAAATCTATTTTAACATTTTTTAAAACCCATTTATCTCATTCTGCTACCTTCTTTGACAACGTCGCTGTTGAAAAAGAGGTTTATATCTCATCCCAGATAAATGCAGGTCAAACAAATAAAGTGAAATACCCAACATCCTTATGAAGGTAGCAAAAATACACAAGAGATAGCAAACAAACACTGGGGCCCAAACCACTAATGTGTGGTATGCGGTTGAGGCAGCTCCGCTGATGTGCACTGCTGTATACATTCAGCTGTTCCAAGGGTTTGTCCTGATTAGTTTGTTTGGCTCTTGGAATCCACCCCGCCTTGTGTACCGTAAACAAACATCTCCTATATTGCTATCAATGTTGACTGGTGGCCCATGTTTAGAATTAAGACCTTAGCCTGGTGACATAAACACTCAGAGGAAAGCTACAATTTAATAAAATGGCAATTTACAGGCTATGATTTGTGTTTGCTGTAGGATTTCTCCTCTCCACAGAGAGAACAAGACAATAGTGTTGCCTGGGCAATTAATGGCTTTTGAACTATGACACTAAACACTATGAAGACGCCCTGACTGTAATCTGAGAGAATTCAGGAGACTATCTGAAGTGTTGCCTTTCAAAGTGAGATTTCCAACATTTGATAAAAAAATTAAGTAAAGCATGTTATGGATATGGATTACTATTAAAAGTTATGAGTCATCTTAAGACCTTTGGATACCAGAAAGTTATGTGTTTTTGAAATATTGACTAATGAATTTCAAGGTCACAGTGTTTTTATGTATATAGTGTTATTATATTAAATTTATATATATATACTGTTTTGTAATGAACCCCTTCCTGGTTTTCCAGGCTTATACTGAAATAGTTATTCATCAAATGAGGAGTGGGAAAACTTTATTGTACTTTTAGCAGATGCTCAGATAAGGGAACATACAATGTTGCATTGCTTCTTTTAAATATATAAACTACTCTGGAAAATAAAGCTTAAAAAAGCAAAATTCCTAATAACAAGATAGACTGAAGATTGAAGCTTGTGAAATTAGAGTATAAAATAAATTAACAAATGAACCAAAACAAGTTGCTGTCTATTTCATTCAAAGGTTTATTCATTGTTTTGACGAAGTAACAATGGTTTAAAAAAAAAAAAGAAATTTTACATGAGAGCAAATCAGACAATACAAGGAGATATGCATTTGGTCATTGGATTAAAAATCCAGTCTCTATCACAAACAAAAGGGAAAAAAATCAGAATTCATATAACTTAACAATAAAAAAACAAACTACGGTCACCACTTTCTTTGTTTTTACAGTCCTTAATAATTTATAGGCTTTAATACATATCATGTCAAAAAAGTAAATTGCTTTCCATTTGTCAGCATTGTTGTGAAAGCAGGGTTTGTGCTGGAAAAGTCATTTACAGTACCAAAGTCTTGGCCGTAGAAAGCCCGTTGTTAGTACTCGTGTAGTTGGTGACCAGCTGATGCTGCGAGGCTGCAGGTAGGAACAGCAATGGGCGCTCTGTTGTTTCTGAAGCCTTCTTCCCTCCTTCCCTCTCTCTTTCTCTTCTCGGCGAGCGGGTATCGTGTGAGGTGTGAGGGATGCGAGTGGTCCAGAGGTTCAGAGGTGCTATTAGAAACACAAGGAGCGGGCCTAGCACTACCCTGCAGCTACCCTGGCTGGATCAGGTGTATAAAAAACACATGTGGAAGCCCACCGTCCCCCCTCCCCCTCCCCCCACTGCATAAGCAAATAGTGCCTGGGGATTGGCTAGTGCGATTCCTTTTATTATGCTTCCATAGGCACGCTAACAGGAATAATATGGGGTTTTCCTTCATTTTTTCTTCTTCTGTTCACCTTTACGTAAAATCAACACATTGTGTTTTAACGTCCCCCTTCATCCCATAAGTTCTCAATGGAGGCGGTGTGTGTTTTCTGACCGAGAACCAAGAACTGTGCAGCTTTTTGCACATTCAAGACAAAAAAGGCCAAAAGGTCACTTTGTGCAGCTTGTCTTGAAGTCCTTGACCACAAGCACAGTCTGGGTTGTCAAACAAAAAAAAGGCTAAACTGCACAATTAATAAAGAAGTGTACATTTTGACACACATAAACAGTACCTTGAAGATATACATAAAATTAAAGCGTCGGCAGAGAGAGCCAACTTCAGTTACTCCCAAAAGTCCAACTTGATTTCTCCTGCTTGTGTACTTGGCATTGGTCGCTACAATGTAAATAACATAAGTACTTTCTCAAAAAGAGATTCTTTCCACTGGATGACAGAAGAGGCTCTTAATGCGGCACGGTGAAGAGAAACCAAGTACAAACTCTGATTAAACACAAACGACCGCACATATACAAACAGACAATAACAAACACTTTGAACACTTGCTTGGCCGACAAAGAGATAATACTGAAATGCAAAAAAAACAAAAGGCGAGGGAGAGAAAGTCAAACTTTTAAGTCTGTCCTCTGGCTTCTTGTAAACAGCAATTTGAATGTAATGCTAAACAGCTGAGAGGACTGAGGATCAAACGGCTGGGGGAGCTGGTGGGGGTGTGGGGGCTTTTTTCACCCTGGACTACCTTGTTCTGAGCAGAAACGTGAAAAGGCAACGCCGTCCACATAAAACAACACTGATAACGCAAAACGAAAACATCCCTTTTAGGTCACGGCCCTCTCCGTTTAAAACACATACTGCACGAACCTTAAAGCGTGTGTGCGTGTGTGTGTGTCTAATATCCGTGTCTGTGTGCGGGTGAGCGTGACTTCACTCGGGGCTCAGCTGAGCGTTTGCGCACGTTTCGCTGACTAAAAGCCCCGATAAGGAAGGAATCCTTCGCTGGAAAATGAAATCCGAGGCCGAGTTACGGAAAGTCTGCCGAAGGTGGAGAGCGTTGGCTGCTTATCGATCCACTGCTCACGTTAGAGCGAGCGTTGCCTGGGCTGAACTTATCTATGTGTCCAACAGTTATTGTCGGCCTGCCAGCAATGAGCGTCTGACCGAGACAAAACAGTGTTGAATTTACAGTCAAAATGAAGACTTCAGACAAAACAAGCATGACGCCATCGGGGAATGCGTGTGTATGTGTGTGTATGTGTGTGTGTGTGTGTGTGTGTTTACAGCTATTTGAGTTCATCAGTGCCTCAGATGGTGAGCTCATTCAGTCCGTAAGGCACATAATGTTGCACATCCTGAATAATGACGATGACTCTCTGTATCTAACCTTGGTCAAAGAATCCGTCACAAATTCCAGAGAGGCACCTTGGTATCAGCACTTCGCACTGACCGCAGTTGGTGTGTTTGTTTGTTTGTTTGAAAAACAAAGGCACTTTGGCGAAATACAAATTGGGTAGCATAAAAAAAAAAGCAGAAATCAAAAATCAGACTCATCAAAATAAGTTAACATTACAAAAGTGTCTTGTTTTAGGAAATACTGCAGTGAAACGATCAGCAACACGTGTCTGTCGCGTGTGCAGGCAAACACGTTACACGTCAGCCCACCAAAGAAAAGGATGCTCAAGGCCTCTTGCACTTTTTAGACACAGATAACAACAACCCAAAAAAAGACAGAGTTCTCTTTTTGTTCCACTCTTCCTCGCTTCAAACACCCCCCAAATAAAACAGTTCTTATTTCATTCCACTCTTAAGGGGGAGTTGTTTTTTTGGGACTCTGGCGAGTTTGCTGAAACAGGAATGTTTGCTGTTTTTGCATAGAAAGAAGGGAGGATGACGTTAGCTTGGCGGAGGCTAATATTTCTGCACCAATGGCACTTTGACAGTCTTGATCTCTGCTATATGGGAGGACTTCTGGATGATACAGCTGGTGGTCCCGGAGGGGCTGTCCTTTCCCTGCGCCAAGTTGGTCAAGGCCATGGCGGCGTTGATCTCCTTCCAGTACGTCTCGTCTTTGCCCTTCACTCTCTCCTTCTGCGCACCTCCGACGCCACCGCTGCCACTAATAATCAGTGTGACACGCAAACAAAAGAACAAAACAGAGGGAACGGAGTGTTAGAGGACAAGTTCAGCTTGTAGTGAATGAGCAGACGGGATCTGAATTGCACTGCAAGTTAAGAGAAAGGCCATAGAAGACTCACTTGTCACATTTACTTGATCCATGGTCTGTGGTTTCTGAAAGTACAAGAGGAAAAAACGGTTAATTTTGCAATGTTCTCTAGGGTCAATGAGGATTAATTGAGATCCAGCTGAACTTAAGGGCTAAGGAGGTGTATGTGTGTGTGTGTACATGCATGTTTGTGCATGGATAAATACGTGTGTGAGGTCTGTATCTGTACACCCTCTCCTGCGCAAACATGTGCTGCTCTGCTTTCTCTCTTCATTCAGACGCTGGACAAATAGGAACGCAAGAAGCCGTCAAGAAACAAGGTGACTAATAGGATAGAGCTGAAAGATGTTTCTTATGACTCATAAACTCCATTCGCTAATATTTTGTTCGAAAAACAAATGGGCCCCGGCCAACGTAATTGAGTTGTCTGAGGAAATCTGATTGAAAATGACTGAGCGTAAAAGATTTGAGTGGGAAAGAAAGGGCAGCAAGTGAGTCAGTGAGAGAAAGATCGATGTCTGTTCTTTTCTCTGTTCAAATGGGAGCAATCTCTATCTCATATGTAAAACATTAGCGGGGAATAGCAAAGTCATTAAACAATGAAACCAAACTTCTCTTCAGGCCAACCAGCATGTTTACTTCAGCATACTGTTCCCTCTGAGAGAAAGCACGTGTGTGTGTGTGTGTGTGTGTGTGTGTGTGTGTGTGTGTGTGTGTGTGGGTGTGTGTGTGTGTGTGTGTGTGTGTGTGGGTGTGTGTGTGTGTGTGTGTGGGGGTG
>OMLI01058877.1:0-20190 GCA_900302605.1 Rondeletia loricata
AACTACAAAATCTTCACAAAGTTTAAGAGATTTATATTCAAATTTGTGAAGATTTTGTAGTTGTTTTTTTTATGCACATTGTTGATAAAGATGTTAATTATCCGGTGTAATTCTAATTTTTTGTCACATGTATTTTGAATGCATAAAAAAGAACATTTCAAGCACTACTCTTAAATAGTCAGTAAGAATGCTTAAAGTGCTTGAAATGTAAAATAGGGTAAACAATAAACATGCCTGCCTAGAATGAAAGGCACATGCACAGAGTGGAATCAGATGCCTTGTAGGGTCCAGAGTTCGCTGCATTAATTATGGATATCGGAATCTTTGAGAGAGAGAGAGAAAAAAAAAATCGGTTGATATTGGCCTATCGGCCTTCCTGTTAAAAATCGGTTGATATCGGCATATCGGCCTTCCTGTTCTCCAAAATATCGGAATCGGTATCGGCCTTGAAAAATCCATATCGGACTATCTCTAATTTTAACACGTATAACACATACAATTTAGTGGGCACCTCACAGCATCATGAGTGCATACTTTTTTGGTATGGCTAGGCCCGGTGGGAATCAAACCCCTAAGCCTGGCAGTGTGGGTGCTATGCTCTGTATTCACACCTACACAAAGCCACAGGATCCTAGATGAGTCAGTTTTGCAGTGGTTCCGTGTCACTTATCCCATTTCTTCCTGACAAGCCCTCGTTCAAAATCCATCTGCAATAATTAGTTGAGCCTAGGTGAAGGGGGCTGTCTGTGTCTGTACCAAGTGTAAATCTCAGAGCTCTCTCCCCCTCCAGTCGTAAATATTTGACTATTCCTGATGTCCTGTTTGAGCTATGGCCGACACGTAGCTCCACAGAGTCCGAATTCTCTGGCCTCACAAGCACACCTGAAAGGTCCTGTGTTTTATTGCGGCTGTTTATCATTCTAAATGGTGAACAACTATGAGACCTGCATAAACAAAATATGTCAAAAGCAGCACTAGGCAACTTCGGATGTTGGCGGCTCCAAATGGCAGCGAGAGGTAACTGTTTAAAATGTTTTAACTTCAGTACCTTCACTGGTGCAGCTTTAAATAGTCAGTGTTTCAGGTCTCAAAGCATTTTGCAAAGATGTTCATATTTTGTATGAATGTTCCCTCGTCCATCCTCTTCCTACATGGTGAATTGTGACAAATGGGCTCATTTACAAAGATAAGGGGCAGAATGAATGAATTAAAGTTGTCCATTGGAGCGGTTGATACGGCCACAGCAGGCAGAGGGCCTGAGCCAGCTGGTGGCCACTCCTGACTACCTCTTCACCACCCTGGCCCAATTCTCCCTCTGTGAGGGGAAGAGAGATGGGTTTGGACCCTATCCCAATCTATCATTCAAGCTCTGCTCTCACACATCAGGCTATATTCACAGAGCGCCCAGGACACTGGGGAATTGATGAGGGCGTGGCATGCCAAATTCAGAATAGGGATAAAGGTGTTAGTTGACATCTAATATAGATCTAAAGGATAAGAGAGGATAATGACATAGGAGAAAGCAAAGAATGAAAGAGGAATCTACCTTGCCAGCACACATTTGCTCATCTAAACAAAAGGTTGTTCTCATTTGCCATTATGCGTGGCTGAAAGAAACACTTTGCAGCCTCTCAACTTCTCAAGGGTTCTCCTGGGAGACTCTGAAGGTGTCAGTTTGACTGTGTCAGCCGACAGCCTCAAATGTGCCGTTAAAAAGATTTTCAATGAAATAGCGTCTTAAAAACCTGCCACCTCACAATGCTTTGACAGAAAATGGGACGATTGTAGTAATGTAGGCAGTCGACTTTTCAAGCAAATTTCCAAATGTCATTTGGATTTGGTTGTTTTTGTATTCTTGGCTGAATTGAGAACAGTGTCCCTGGCCATCATGGTAATGATTCTCATTTATCCTGCCAGAGTATCCTCGTTGTAGTAACAGTGAAATGAAATTACGTCATGAACAGCAACCAGTTATGTCTACATTATTTCTCTTTTATCAGCCAAATAAGACAATATAGGAGTGAGTGACACTGATATTTCATGGGTTAACATGAAATTAAATACATGCCCCAAATAATTTATTTCCCCTTTCAAACTAATTAAGTTTTTTAAGAGTATAGTTGACCTCCGGGATAACTGCAGATTAGGGCCACTAATTAAAATAAGCAAACCAAAGTAATGAAAACAAAATTAAGCTCTGGCATTTTGGGAGTTTGATAACACTATGCCTGCCATTTGGCCTTACATGATAGGATGAGTCAGAGGCTGGAGGTTTGAGGTTTGAGGTGTTTTCATTCCATTCCCCCAAAAATCCAGCGCATGTAACCTCTGCTTGAATTCCTCTAATGCTCAAGACACTACCTTGATCAGGGTGTTACTAATAAAATTACTGGCCTGACTCTGTCTTTATACTTCCCGTGATGAATGAATGAATGGGCGAATCGAGAACTTTTATCAACCAGACCTGAATGATGGCAGTCATCCAGAAGGTCATGCTGGAATCAGATTGGCTGAAAAGCCCTGTTGGCTAAAGGATATTTCAGCTGTGATTTTGACCTGATGAAATTTGATCTCTGACCCACTTTTCAAATTTACATATTCATTTCCGCTGCAGGTGGGTGCCGTTATTGGCTGCAATTCTCACTGCACAGTTTGATTCAAAGGCATAAATATCACATCTAGGTGCCTGAGTCGGAGGGATGAATGAGTAGGAAGCCACCTCGGAAACACCTCCGCTTGAGATAAAAAGCCAGTGTTTGATTAATTAATGAAGCACCCTTATTGTTGTAGAATGAAGGCGTCCATTACTAACTACACACAGATAAAATAACAACAAAAACCTGCTGCTTTTTCAAGCTGAGAAATCAAAGGTGTTTGACCTTCTTTTGTAGGTTAGTAAGCTCCGTCAATGAAAGACACTATGAAGTTTCAACCCTCTCATGTTCCGAGATGTGATTTGACAGTTTGTACAAACTTTTGTTACATGTGGAACGTACACAGACCGCCTTTCGTTTTGCTGTATTGTAGTTGCCAGTCACTGTTTCAGATGCTTCCGCTAAAGCCTTTTGAAACCACACCAGATGTTTTTATTGTCTTTTTCCATCCATGCAATAATCAGAAAGCTGCCACAAATCAATTCACAGGAAATAAATGTATAAAAGAAGACAGATCAGTTGATGCCATGTTAGCACCACAGATGTTTGAATTATTGATGGTGTGTAGGAAGGCCCTGGCTTTTCTGGGGTATCTGTCTCTTATCTATTTTGTTCATGATGATGGCAAAATCTGTTTTTATATGAAACCACTGGTTATGTAACAGACACATTTCTGGGAAAGTTGCAGCAAACAATCCAGACTTGCAATACTTTCCCTCTGAGCTGTACAATAGCTTTGTCTTTGAAATCCACACACATCTGGAAGTTTAATTGGGAAACATCTGGTACAGAAGGTTTGATATTCTTAGTTTTTCCGTGTTGTTTGTCAGGAGTGTTGGTATGATCTCCTCCCATACTAGCTTGATTTAGGGTACAGGTGTGAGCCAGTGCAAGCGTGCCTCCCTGTTCACCATCGCTTGTTTTCCTTCACTTCTCTTGCTTTGCAGAGCGAAGCTGTGCCCTGTATGCTTCTGAGTTTGCCAGCCATTTGTACGCCTCCTTCCTCCCCCAGTACCCTGCAGCTGTGAATTCTGCTCACATATTCACCATGGCCAAGTTTGAAAAAGAAGAGCACCTCACTTTATTTCCTGCTTACAGTAATTGGCCGACAAAACTGTAATCATTTTTAATTAATTATGAGCATGCACATTAGAACTGCTATACGTAATTACAGCTGTAGTATTGATAGACTTCTGAGCCTAATTGAAATGCAGGGGCTTAATGTGAACACTTCAAATGCTTGACATCGCCCTGTCTTTCTGTTTGCTCCAACCCTGTCTTCCTTTCTAAAGCCCCAGTCTTCTATGCCTGTTTCGTATTCCAGCCTTGCCCTGGCAGATATACCCACAACATGGTCCTCTGACTCCCCTGACAGAGTTGTATGGGGGAGTCGTGACCATCTCTCATAAATAATAGGCTTAACCTGTTTACTTGTGGTCAGGAGACGCACGCATACATGCATCTTAATGACTACCCGATATTACAACGTCAAGTAATGATAAGGAAGTAAACAGAGCTTAGAGGAGTGTGTATTTGTGCATAGTGTTACCACTGTGGTTTTCTTTACATAATTTTTTATTATTACAGTATTACATTTGCATACATGTACATAGTATTTACTAGGGATGTCCCGATCCGATCTTTGACATCGGGATCGGGGCTGATCAAGGCATTTTTTAACTGATCGGTATCGATCGGTATCGTCTTCATTGAGCCGATCCTTTGTTTTACGTCACGTGCCGTAAACGAGACGAGAGCACAATTTGCGGCAGAACGCACAACACCTGTACAAGCTGTATGGCGTGGCAGCTTAGCTAAAATGTCTGCAGTAGGATTTGGAAGGAGACTTCGGATAGAAAAGCGCGGTCTCCAGATCTGGCGCGATGCACTTGTGGATCGAAGGTAGAACAAAGCTACACGCCACAGTTCAATGAAATCTGTTATTACCTCCGCCATCAGAGATGGGCGGGGGTTATGTTTTCGCCCGTTTGTCTGTTTGTCCGTTTGTCTGCAGGATATCTCAAAAAGTTCTGGGCGGATTTGCACAAAACTTTGTCGAAAGGTTGGTCATGGGCCAAAAGGGGGCATGGTCAATCACAAAAAGGCGCATAAATTCCGAACAGATTCACGTAACACCACAAAACTTTGTAGAAAGGTTGGCCATGGGCCAAGGAAGAACTGATTAACTTTCCACGGCCATTGGGCAAAAGGGGGTGTGGCCTCACTAAAAGGCGCATAACTTCTGAACGGATTCACGTAACACCACGAAACTTTGACAAAAGGTTTGTCATGGGCCATGAATGACATGAATGGCTTGGAACTGTTGGACGTGGCGGAGGTATGCACTCTACCGAGTGCCCTCTAGTTGAGAGTGTTTTAGTCTCAGTTGAGCTGCGTTTGCAGACTACTTGCAGTATCCATTGAAATACTTTGGCTTACAATTCAAGAGAAGGCTTCCTAGAATTGAATTCTGATCCGATCCTAAGCAGAGTTAAAGCCAGTACCCATAACCTGTTTGGATGTAAATCCATCTCTCTACATCTCTCCAAAGCTCTCGTCTTAATTGCTATTTGGAGTCCTTGCTGCATGCGGGGCATGAATAAATGAACTGAATCTTGAGCTTCTGCTGAATAAATATTCTTGCCAGTACTTCTTGTCAATAGGTTGACACTCAGTGACTCCATCTTTAGAGCCCACTGCTGTGGCTTTCAGCTTGGTCTGCAGTTTCTATTGGCTCTGATCAGAATAACTTTCTGTCAGTGACAACAGGCAACCGGCTATAACATCCCAGCCTGCCACCAAATGAGGCTGGGTTACATAAGAAACTCCTAGTTTTCCCTACACATTCATTAATATGGATGCCTTGTGTGTACACATTTAAAGTTGACATGGTGAACTCCCTTGGGGCAATACATTAATGATATTTCCATGTATCCTGGTAGTAGTGTGAGATCTTCATTGGAACAACCCCACCATCTCATTCATGTATTTAAGAAGAGCGTTGGAGGTTTGTGTACCTTGGACCACATTTAGTGTTAAACACAGGCAATAGATTGAATCCCTAGTGCTGTCAACACATGCTGTCCCACACACTAAGCCAGTTATTTATATGCCTTGCATTGTATGAAAGGAAGAACACAATGTTCCCTTAGCTGTTCTGAATAGAAATATTAATGAATTAATAAATCTTGGCTGTAGAACAATTCCTGACTGACAAAAAAACAGGACAATGAGGCCCGCAGATGGCATTGGGGAACAGTGTCTGTGTGTGTAAGCTGATAAGTCATGCACTGATGAGTCCATTTCTTAATTGCAATGAAAACTAATTTTCAAATCTGGCTGAAGAGGTAAGGTTATTAATTGATCTTTTAATTAAAAAGGCTGCCTGGGTTCTCTTGGCAAACAATAGATTGTAGCTAAATAAATCATATTCAGTCCAGAAGCACACCAATTAATCATTAATAGTCACATGAGGAGCACTTAAGGCAAGCTACTCAGTGGAGCCCTTAACATTAAGGTGCAATGCTTTCTGAACAAACCCTGTCCATTAATATTAGATTAGAGAGGAGGTTAAACGGTGTATTCATCATTAACATGTTCATATTCTCTCACTTATGGAGCC
Source organism: Rondeletia loricata (assembly GCA_900302605.1). Lineage (NCBI taxonomy): Eukaryota > Metazoa > Chordata > Actinopteri > Beryciformes > Rondeletiidae > Rondeletia > Rondeletia loricata. The sequence goes on from OMLI01058877.1 coordinate 6,277, forward strand.
GTTCCATTGGAGGCATCATCTTTGTTTTGGTGACAAGGTCTGCATAATGTAAATGTAATGGAAGTTGGTTTATGATCGACCCGCAACTGGCAATTTGTCACCCGGCAGGGCCCTGCAGCACCTATTCTTCTGCCGAGCCTGTGCTATTCCTGGACCCCCAACCCCCCACCCCCATCTGGTGGAGTCACCACGACTCTAGGCATGATTTACAGCACCACCACCGCTGCATTCTCTAGACACTAAATTACCTGGATTATTGGGCCTTCATGATTTTTAGTGCACTACTTTGCATTACTCTCCAAATCCTGATGTTGTATTGCACAATATATGATGATATAGGACATGCCAGCAGGTTCAAATTGGAATCGCTGGATTGGGCTGGATTTTATGACTGTAATCTATCTTCACAGATCCTAGTGCCAAGGACTAAATTGGAAAGACTTGATATTATTGATATGCATATAAAATCAGCATTTTGGACCACCTATGATATGATGGGGATATGTTTCTCTATCCCAAAATATTGCAGCAGTTGTATGACTCGAGTGGTGAGAAGGACAATTACTCAGGCCCAAACTAGCTTCAGCCTTCTCCTCATTTGAAGAATAGAAGCCTTAGTCTGGTGACCATTTATGAGAGGTATTGTACTTGATAAGCCAGCATGATTATTGTATTTCCTCGTAGACGTGCTCATATTATTCTTATTCTTATTATTCTTATTATTATGTTGTCTGTATGCACCAACAACCACAGCAAATTCCTTGTACGTGAAAACTACTTGGCGAATAAAGTCATTCTGATTCTGATTCTGATTCTGATTCTGATGTTGATCAGCAAAATAAAAGACATTGAAAAATCTGACTTTCTTGATTACTTTGTTGTTTTACTCCAGTTTTGCTTGCCAGTGTTTCAAGCATGCAACCTTAGACAGTTAATCCAAGTTAACCATAAAAAATGTATCCTTTGGGACCAATCAAGAAAGTCTTCTTTTTGGCAAATCACTGGTAACAAATAAAAAGGAGCAACAACAACAACATGAAAGGGCCGTTTTTTGTCTCCTCTGGCAGGTACAGATAGATACTTTGCCAGTGGTTTGTTTTATCTTCGTACTTTTAACATAAAAGACAGTGGCTCTATGTCTGAGGTTTCAAATATCGACACACCTGCCTGGGCCACCGTGTCCACTGCTTTAGCGACTATACCGCACGACAGGCAGATCACTGATGCTGTCAGAGGCCTCCGATAATCAATGGCCCTGCACAATGACACCAATGGAGGATAGCGAGGACTCGCCAAGCCTCTCGCAGTCGGCATACCGCATTGATTTTGTCATACTTGTTATTGGTTTCTATTTCTGTGAAAGCTGCAGAGCCCTGTTGCAGATTTTCAGTATTGTAGAGATGTTCTCTGGTGCACATTGACTAATGCTATAAGCTCTCATGTTGACACTTTTTGAACAATGTGATTTGGTTTTCACATGGCTACAGTGGCCTTAGCACCTGTCATAATGGTTTCCTTGCTGCAGGTGCTGCTGCTCTTCTGCAATGGTGCTGGTTGGGCCTGTCATTTTTGTGTTGCCTGTCTTTATGGTGTGGTTACTGCTAATGCTGTTTCTAATTAAAATAGAAGCCTTCCTCAGATCCAGCTTCTGAAGCGAGATAGAGCCAGAGTTCATATATTTGATTTGATTTGATTTATTTGGCATTCATACAAAAAAAGAATAATCAGAATCACAAGAAATGAATGCCTGGATAACCCATTAAGCTGGTAAAAGCCTGCTTATTTCCAATGGGGTCCATATTGCATAGACATATGAGTACACACAAGCACAGACAGCCAGTCAAGGTCTACCAATACCCCCCAGCATGCTACCAGCATTTCCCACAGTGATAAATGACCAGGAAAAGCCCTAGCATCACCTGTCGCTTGATTCACTATCTCCCGTCCCTCAGCCTATTTGGCTAACCATGGAGGAGGCAGAATTACAGTATAATTGGCACAGATATGCAAGGACAGAAAATCAGCATACACCAATCGTGGGAACGTGCTCATTAGGATGCAGAAGAAGGTTGGTGGAAGTGCATCCATCATCACAGACCACGCTGTCACACTGTCTGTGTGCCTCTCATACATGATCATACACCGCATGTACAAATGCTCACATGTATCTTTTTCACCTTCACACAGATCCGTTGCATCTCACCTCATCTATCTAAGTGGACTGAAACAGTTTGGCAGTGATGCTGTATACAGAGTGGTCCCATACTGCATTCTCTATATTAGAGTATACATGATCGCACACAAAAGCACACAGGAACTCACATATGCACTATAAAGCACGTTGCTACTTGAGAGTACCTGTAATACAGATCCAGTTATGTGCAAGTTATCCCACTCTGTAGGAACAGATCATTCAACCATGTTCATGGGATCGATTTGTCCTTGGTTCCAGTTATGGGAGTTTAATGCCAGTTGGCACCTTGGGGAGGATGTGCTATCCAGGACAGGTGCAGTAGTCCTCACTGAGGTCATCCTCACTGAGGTCATCCTCACTGAGGTCATCCCTTAGGAACATCTCCAAATGCAATTGGAAATAAAGGTTTTCAATTCCCCTGGATACAGGCGACGGCTCTCTGACTGACAGGTGGTTCTCAAAGGCTCATTGTCAGGAATATAAATAGTCCATAACTCACTTTCAGACATGGCATGGCAATTTACTGCTAGCTGCAGGATCTTCAGTGGGCAGACTGACTCAAAGAGGGCAATCGTTTTTTAAGGTGAACTTTTTAATGATAATCTGTGTGAATGTCACCCTGCCCTGCTCGACTAGTTTTGCTCGTCTGTCATATGGTAGTGCATCTGATTGGATGTTCAGCAACATTTTGTTATTTGCCATGACAACATGGTCTTTGGGGAGCCAAACCAGGTTTACGCAATGCTCAACATCAGATTAAGCTCTGTGGCCCTGTGCCTTTTGAATCAACAGAATCTAATGGAGAAGCAAAGATGCAGGAGAACCAAAGACGGCGCTTTCCCTGACCCAAGCAAAATAATCCCAGTGGGGATGAAGCATTGTGTGCATTCAAGTCTGTGAGGAACGTTGCCACTTGCAATAGGCACCGTTTGTCCTCTGTCTCACACAGCCGGTGATTTTACTCCATTTACTCTCCATAGCTTATGAATTGATCATTATTTTGATAATGGCTGATTAATTCAAATGTAACAAGTGAAAGAAAAAGCATGCAAGTTGTTTTTATTCCCATTGTGTAACTAAGGGAAGGTTGAGAGTGTAAGGATTTCTTTTGGCTGGCCGCTTTTGTCCAACCACATATTCAACAAAATGCTTTTGTTAGAATTCTATATAATTTCAATTCAATAATTGTATTTCTTTCAAGGCTGTGTTACGGTAAGCAGGGTAAATATTTGAAGCACAAAAGGCCTGGGTTGCTAGAGAAAGCGACCATATTTAAAGCTTCCTTCCTGACACTGGCAAAGAGATTTACACCACGTTTCAGCACATGAAAGGAGACTCATTTTGCATTCACAGAACCTGCCTTCGCCATTGAGTCTTTGAACTTCCATTAAGCAATTTATCACCATGCAATGCAATTCATTTCATTTTCCTAACCCTCGGGATGGATGCCTCCTCCCCTCCCCACCATCGCCTCTGTAGACTCTGAGTGTTGAGTTTACACTAAATGTGTGCACTGAACACAGTGTAGGATGTTGTCTGTTTCAAGTTTAACGGCCCTCCTTCTCTGTGTGTCCGACTCAAAATTGCACTTAAGCTTAAGCTTGTAAGGATGCAGTTTTTATTTTCTCTCCCATGTACCTGCCAAGCAGCAAAAAAGCAATGACAGCAGGGGGTTGGGGAACATGTTTCCCTCAACTTCCTTTTAGCGTGAGGATGGGTGAAAAATATTTCTGTTTCTTGACTGTCATGTGTTCCCCGCTAAATTTTCTTTTTTTCTCTTTGTTTTCCAGTTGCCCCAGCTATCCATGAGATGAAAAGCCATGGGGTTGGTCTGGGACGCACAGCTCTGCTAAGGTGTGAGGCGGCTGCTGTACCCGTTCCGACATTTGAGTGGTACAAGGGTGAGAAAAGGTGAGGCCCGATTGATTGTCTGAGCCGTCTTGACACTTTGGTCTGTCCAAGCTGTATTGGCAGCATTAGTCCACCAGTGAATGGATACAGTTGGTAGTACAATTGGTAAGTTGGATAAACAACAAACCTGGGCCAGAAAGTATTTGGGATAGTTTGTTTTAGCCTATTTAGGTGTGAGATGGGTGGGGCTTACCATATAGGACAATACAGTAAGTGCTAGAAAGTTTAGACAATCCTAGGAAGGATTTAGAAAGTCAGTGTAGCATATTTTTGTGTGATTGATGCGGTAAAACCTACACAACCTCCAAGCAAGTTAAAACAAATGCTAAGCATTATTTGCAAAACCACTAGTAATCCCCTGGCAGCATACTAGCAACAACCTTGTAACACAATTTCAACCACCTTGAAACACCCTAGCAACCACCTAGTGACACCATAGCAACCACTTAGAAACACCCTAGCAACACCATAGCAACCATGTTTTTGCTTACATTTGACATTGGTGGTCACTTAATCAGTTTATAGTTGCTGATGAACAAGTGTCAATGTGTCACAGGAAAGGTATGGTTTTTTTTTCTTCTTCTTTTTTTCTTTTTTGCAGAGACAAAGCATTGGTTAGTCCTCCCATCCATCCATCCTCAGGGGAGAGTGTTCCTTGTCCTCACCTTGCATTCTAATGAAATGTTTGCATAACTCCACCAACTGGCTTAAATTATTCGCGGCACATACATCAATCAGTGTAGATTCAAGTGTCGGTTCTTGAATTTTAAAACCAAATTACCCCCATTACCCATCATTTACCCACTCCTGGTGAGCACAATTTCAATCATCAGCTCACACTGTGCTAATTGTAATTATGGGGTGGATTCAATTTATTCAAATTGCTAAGGAGGCAAGTTGGCATGATTCTAGCGTTTACTTAATTCAAGGCCTTGTTCTTTTCATGTGACTTATATGGTAAAATGTAGATTTCTTCATTAATTTCTCTTCATGAAAAGGACATTAGTATGAGGACAAAAGAGGTGTGGCTTCATTGTACGACATCCACACTGCCTGTTGCTGTTCCACTGCCCAATTGCTGTGTGCAGGAAATGAGGTGTCTTTCTCATTGCATTTTGGCTCTGTGTGGCGCTGCCAGTTTGTCTCTATCTGAAGTAATGTGACAGTTATGACAGGCAAGTCTTTCTTTTGATGTGCCGCTGCTTTCAGTCTTGAAAGGAAGTGGGGGGAGGATGCTTTCACTATGACAGAGAGGAGCATCCACTACTTTTATGTCGTACTAGGGAAGAGGCAAGCTCACTCCCCGAATCTTGCAGAGATTATCAGTGAATGTTCAGCTAACATTTGAGGAAGTCACTGTGGGAGAGGGAACAACAGATGCTCAGAGATTTGCTGGACATAAGGTCACACGTAGCGTTTCAATTCGGAGTGCCTCTCCGTGCCAGTCGAGCCCAGCTAGAGCTCATGGGGGGCCACAGCATGGCCTAGATAGAAACCTGTCTTCTCACTGGAGGTTTTCTGTGGTTTATAATGCCAAACGGCAAATTGTAACAGTAAGAGCAACCACGCCAATAGAAACAAACTCATCCGTAATATCCACAATAATAACAACACAAGGATGCACAGCATATGCTCTTACGCTGTGAATTTTCACCTCTACAGACTGTGAAAGACCATCACAACCAACAAAATAAACAATTAAACATTAGGCTATTTCACGGCACAGATGCCAGGCACAATTGGGAATAGGATTTATAGTAATGCCTCTGCAGCTGGAACAAAACGATGAACAACATGTCGAGTGGCGCCCAGCTGGTTCAGACTCACCTCTGGGTCATTTCTCTCTCCTCTCAGTCCTTCAAACCATCTCTCCAAGGCAGGGATAAATAGATCTATTGAAGAGGGTGATGAAGTACCGTACACTGTGGAGATCCACTAAGGATGATAAACATTTCCACACTCCTTGACTCGTGCCACTTTCCCTTTGACCCTTTGGGTGCGGGTCAGAAATAAAAGCTTTATTTGTTGTGATTGTGTTCTGTTTTCAGGATTATCAAAGGTCATGGCATCGACATCAAGAACCTCAGCTCCAGATCAGTCCTCACAGTGACCAACATGACAGAGGATCGTTATGGGAACTACACGTGTGTCGCCTCCAACAAGCTGGGGACAGCTAATGCCAGTGTGCCTCTCATTCGTAAGTTGTCGCCGTACCCCTGTTGTGGCTAACTGGAGTGGCGAGGGCTCCGAGAGCTGACACTGTGTTGTGGATGTGAGTGGGGGTTTGTACCCTCAGGAGTGTTTTCATCACTGATCTTGCATCTAGGACTGAAGGACAATAGCCAAAGTTAAACCCAGTTCTGCGACTGGGTGCCCATATAGGACGTGCATCATTAAGAATAACTTTCTTGGTTGTTTTTCCTGATATTCCGGTTTAATTTAAATTATGGCTATAAGTGGATGAAGTCAAACGCCTCCCATGGCCTCCCCAATCACTGGATATAAACGTCATTGAACCTTTATGGGAAGAACTGGAGGCTTTCCTTCTTGAAGAAAGGTCCAATATCCCACTACACACATTTAATTTCAAGACTTCAAGACGGCATTTCAATGAGAATTGAAGCTGTTCTTAAGGCAAAGGGGGGGCCCTACTCCTTATTAGATATATATTGATATTCATACATCGTTAGGTGTTTCCATTCTTTTGTCCACCCCCAATGTACCTGCCAAGCTGCAAAAAAGCAATGACAGCAGGGGGTTGGGGAACATGTTTCCCTCAACTTCTTTTTAGCGTGAGGATGGGTGAAAAATTCCATTTAATGTGTTCGCTGATGAAATACGAACAGGTGACTTAAATTATTCGACAGTTTGAGCTGCACCCTCTGATGATGACGTTGTCCCTAGCAGGCCAGAGACTCGCAATACAAACATATATTTCTGTAGAGTTGGCAATTGTCAAAGGAGCGCTCCACTCTCCTGTTTGCATATGCACAAAGACCAACATCAAAGGCTTGCCTGAGATCCTCAAATGGATGATCTTAATGTGACACCAGCGAGGCCTCAAAGGCAGAGCGGCAAAGAAAACCCCAGAATAGAGCGTGGAGGCAGCGTCCTGTACTGTGCTGTGTTCCCCCCTCTCTCTTTCTCTCCCTCACTTCCTCTCTCCATCTATCTATCGATATCTATCTTGTTTTCTCTTTCTCTATCTCTTTCTCTGTCTTACTCTTTCACTCTATCTCACTTTCTCTTGCCCTTTCTCTTTCTGTCTTCCCCTCTCTCTCGCTGTCTCTTTGTGTCTCTCTCTCTCTCTCTCTCTCTCTCTCTCTCTCTCTCTCTCTCTCATACACACAAAAACACTCTCTCTTTCCCTCTCTTTCTCTCTTCTATCATGATCTTCATTAATGGAAGAGAGGCCAATTCTGCTGTCGCCCTTAATGAGAAATGGCAAGCAATCGCCGCAGCGCACTCTCACCGGCACATTGACGCAAATAACAAAACCCAGAGGTTAGATTTCACAACGGGTGACTTTGGATTGCTATTTTAGAGCAAGTCAATAGCTATTGATGAGAAAGATGGGGAGGGAGAAAGGGTCATGCATATTAGATAGAGCATCATACATTGGGGTGAATTTTAAGTGGCAACAAATGTGTGTGGTTTCACGTTTGCGGTGAGGAAATTGTTGGAGGATTTGTCTCTACAGTCTTGATGTTTTTGTCATGTGTTGTGGTAGATAATGGTCGCTGCTACATGTGGGAGTATTTTACCATGCAGTAATTTATTTGGTTGTTTCCATTACACTCAAAGGTTTAGAGGTTATGCATGAATTATGATAGGTTCAAGACAAGTGAAGGTCATCCTCAAACAAAAAGCCATCTTTGCCCAGCATTCAGGGCTTAGTTCCACTTCTCTCTTGTCAAGACTCTAACGTTGAAAGGTCCTCAGCCTTCGTTGGTGTAAATCCTTTTTGTCTACACCTTACAGACTCACTTTAAATCAGTCCTGGAGAAAGCCTGCCATTATCACTGATGAGATGAACTGTGACTCTGGAAAGCCTATTCCCAGGGAAAGCAAACACAGTTGCCTTCCTTGCAAGGCAGCCACTGGAAGACAGCTAGTTTGGTTTCCTTTTCAAATGCAACTGGGATGAATAACAGAATTTGCATTCCGGCTTTGTGTGTGTCTTCTTGTATCCGGACATGGTAGGTTCTCACTCATTTCTGTGTGTTTGAACTGAGTTGGATGGCTGTGTCCTGACTGTAAGCTGTTATCGTGGTTAGGGTTCACTTCTGCCAGTCTGTGTCAGAGCATGTGGGTTTTTGTACTGTTAAACCATTAGTCAGAGATTGTGATCCCTTTCAGCTAAGTACCATTTTAAGCTGTGTGTTTTAATCTGTGGTAAAACGCAAACTGGGTTCTTTGGAGCAGAAAGAAAACATACAACCTATTTGCCACTTGTTGGAGTACACGTTTTTTTGTTTTTGTGTGTCCTGCACACAAAGCTTTTTGTACCTTGTTCTCTCATTTTTAATAACACAATACCCACTGTCATCAGTGAATGGACAAATGATAAAGTGGGATGGCACTTGTCACAATTGTCTATATAAAACATTGTTAAGCTACAGAGGGCCTGAGTAATGGGACAGAAATACTGAGAAATAACTCAGGAGACTTTTTGTGCTTCTATATATGTTTCCAGATGAAGTAGCTCTATTTGTTTTATTAAAATTGAACCAGAGCTTGTACAGGTGTAGTTCAGTCTGTCACTCACTTTAATTGGCACATCACTTGGATTTAATCACAAGACACTCTCTCTTTCACCCTCTGAAACACATCAGACTTCAAAGTGCATCCAATCGAAAGTTAGCAATCAGAATTAAGGTGGTATCAATTTGCAGAGGAAATGATATCGTAATAATTGTTGTCCGTTTGCATTCAGAGCCATCAAACTGGAACAAAACCTGCAGACTGTGTGATTGGATCGGTGCATTGCTAATCAAGCAAAGAAAGATGCCAAGGAGAGGTGGGCTACAGCAGTCATCCACATAACACTATTGCAAGTTGACATGTAGACTACACATGGAATAAAAACCATTTTAAAACACAGGGAGAACTGTGGTATGTTGCATAATTACTCACCAAATCACTGTAAATCAACTTAAATCAATAGCAAAATGTTGTTTTATGCTTGTTCATGTCATGACCCCTAAAGTTAATTTACCATTACTGCTGGCTAAATTTAGCAAATGTTTGTTTGGGAATTATGATAGAACCAAGCCATGCATTCCAGTTTCCCCTGGTTCCTGGACTACTCCCAGGCAAAAGAGACATCGACTGTATGACATGAAAAGTTATCCTTTAATGAAAGCATAAGCAGCTGAAGTTGGACTATTCTTGTTGAACAAGAGAACACAGAGAAAACAAAGCATTGCAACTATGAATTATATTTTAGACGTACCAAAGCATCCATTGCAGGTTGTGTTTATATATATATATACAGTACACACACACACACACCCACTCTCACGTACTTATGAATTTAGCTGTGGTACGACAGTCCCCAAACTGGCAATCACTATTTCAACTTCCCATTTCATGTGGTAGATGGAACTGAACTCGGACAAAAAGACTGAGGCTGTTCGCTCCAATTTTCTGAGGAGTCCTCCAGCTTAATTGGTCAAGCCCTTATCCCCCAGCCCACCTCGGCTTAGCCCTGGAGGAGATTTTCTCCGCCTATACCCCCTGCTTTCATTTCCTCCATTCCTCCTTTCTCCCCTCCCCTCCTCCCCTCTGAGCGGTAATGGGAAGAGACTGATGGGGGAGAGAAAGAGTAACTCTCCCTCAGGCAGGCAAGACTCTGCTGGCTAGTTGGTTAATGAACGTCGTGTTCGTTTGTCACGCTTATCAATCACCATCGCCTGTGTAGGTGTCATTTCGACATGTCTCCTCATCTGCTGTTGTTCTTGTTGATGATGTTTGTTCCCACTGCGTGTGATTGTACCTGAGTCATGGAGCAGGGATGCGGGAAAATGGGAGCCAAAGGTGGAACCTGAATTGTGTGTGTGTGATAAGAGCTTATGCCGTGAAATAATGTTGAAGCTCTGTGGGGAAGGGAAGGCGTTGTATTACATTTTGCCACATTGCATTCATTTTAGCATAAAAACACTTCTATTACTTTGTCTGCATCAATCATAAAACCTGGTGGACCCTGACAATATTCATCTCCATTCTGAATGTGCTTCAATGTTAAATACCATGCAGCTGAACAAAATGAAAAGTATTTTGACATAGTTTTAAGTTTTCAAGTTTGTTCATTTCTGAATATTCACATTTTGAACAGTTGAATGAAGTCAGTATGATGAGGTTTGCAGAGAGTGTGATAGGGAGAGACGGGAAGAATGAATCCATGACACTATTTGACATTTCATTATGCTATATTTTCCCCAAAGCACCCTTATAATGTTGTGCCATTTACCTATCGTTTGAATTTTTGCATTTCCATATTTCTGCAATCACAAAGCTCATTAGCATTTTCCAGTCACACTGAGCTGAGGAAGTGTTTGCTGCTGTAGCAGAGCGGTCATCCTGCAGCCCAGCGGGCATGGGGTTCATAACCCCCCATGACACACACACACACACACACGCCCTCCTGCCGAGGCCTGTTGGAGACCAGACACACGACTGGGAATGCAAATGTCTGTCCCTGGATGGCTGAGCCCAGTGGATGCTCATAGGATGATACGCACGCTGAGCAGCATTAAAAAGGACATATGAGGAATAACAAATGATCTGGCTCAGAAATGAATGAAATATTTAACACCTGCTGTTGCATCAACATAGAGGGATAAGAGATGAAAATAATTTATTAACGAATTATAAGTTCACACTAGGAATGTGATCCTGCATGAATGATGAGCGATGACGATGCACTTAGATGGACCAGGCAAGGTGAATCGGACATAGCTAGAATTGCACAGAATGTAAAGCTTATTTGTACATTTTGTAACCATCCTCTTCTTTCCTTTTACTTAAAGGGGGCAGTAAGTAAAATCATTTTGTGCTATGGGGCAGTAAGTACTGCCCTACAGCAGTGATTTATCTGTGGGGGCTTGATAGGGTTGTTGAGATTTCTGGCTTTCAAAACTCACTTTCCAGCCCGTATTCTCTGTTTCGGAACAAAAACTCCACGCTCATTGAAATTTCAAGACACTCCTAATCTGACCCGCCCACCCTACTCGCATTTTCATTCATTCATTTGCATTCCTGCTCAACGATGGAGGACGGTGCTACGTGCTGCCGTTCAGCGTCATTCGTCATCCAGCCTCATTCCTAAGCCAAAAAAGCAAATGACAAAGCAGTATTATTATTACAGCATTTTGCATTGTGATATATTACCTCTTCATTACTCATTAATGTTGGATATCTGCTCTAATTGGCTTGCTTACTTGTGTCTATTGTGAAAATGTAACTTTATTGACTTTGTGTCAAGTTACAGGCCATCATAGGAGGTGGGGGCTTTGCCACAGACTTGTGTAGGAGGAGATAACTATCCATGTTGTTGCCTACTGGTCGCCGACAGAGGTCATTAAAGGTTATAGATTACTTAATGCCCCTTTAGACATCTTTATTTATATCATCAACCATCAACACTGTCTAAAAATATGGAGCGCCTCGCTCCAGCGCTCTAAATCACTACATGAATATTGGTTTCTCCAAATCATGTCAAATATGTCTCTTTCCTCATCCATTCTTCTGTCTGAAAACAAAGAGGATACCAATCCATGAAATGAAATAGCTGAGAAACCTAATGTGTTTTATCTCGCAAGTGAGCCGAGTGTTCAAGAGGTCGACTGCCATATACGGTACGTGAAATGATGTGTTGCCTTGTTGAATAAGAGAAAGAGAGTCCAAGCCTCTCTGGAGCTATGAGGGAGAGACGGCATGTCAAAAGATATCATGCTCCGCTGTAATAGAGGAGTGTCTGAGAGCTCGCGAAATGATTCACATGATCCACTGGTGAATTCATGCTCAAGTATTAATCAGATATAGCACAGGCCTGCCAGAAACTGTCCTCACATATCTTCTACCCCAGGAGTGCTTAAAGTGGAAACATTTGCGGAAGAAAAGATGAATTCGACCATTTCCCCACCAATATACAGAGGGAACAGGCATATTTTCATTTTATGTGTGAATACTGATGCCTACACATTTTCCCATTCAAACAGAATGATGAAATCAGATGAAAGCAAATGTCTCATTGTTGCTGGCATAATAGTAGCCCGTTTAACAGCAACACAGTTATTACACAGCTGTTAGCACACAGACGGTGGATAGAGTGTGGACTGGACAATGGGCCGCCTCCGTTTGCCCCGCAATTGAAATGGTCGTATTGAGCGGCCATGTAACTGGATTAAAATGGAGACTCTAAGCTGGCTTCGGAGTACTGTTGCATGGCCTAGATACGGCTCCCCACTGCACCAGTATAAAGAAAGTAATAATCCTTTTTATTATTTTTTTTATGTATATATAGGCAGTGTGAACTATAATAATGGCTGCCATGGTTTCCCTTGTGACAAGCTCCTCCTCTGCCATGGAGCCTTCTGGAACAGGTGGTATGTACCTCTGTGGGGAGTATAAAACAGAAAGCCCTGTACATCATTTCATTTATCTGTACATCCAATCCTCATACAATATACATCAACATATACAAACGGGTGGGTAGTGCAGTGAAGTGAGTAAGTAATCTATACCCCACAACAGAGTACGGGCTGGGCAGTGAGTTTTGAAAGCCAGTAATCTCAACAACCCTATCAAACCCCCACGGATATAGTATATGGTTATATATTTATTATATATACAGTATATATTTTTGGTTATTTTGGGCTATGGAACAGAAAAAACGTACTTATTGCACCTTTAATGACACGTATCTCTTTTGCGTCTCATCAGTATATGAGTTATTATAGAATATCTTATAGATTAACCATGATGTAGAATCCTTCTACAGCTATATCTACATGAACATGCTGCATCTTTACCACAAATGCAAGTAAGCATAAGATCAGAATCTTTATGTGACATTTAATGCATACACAACAAAAGTAAAGTAGATGTGTTTGCTGCCATCCTTCAGTAGCCACATTCAGCTATAGCAGTTGGACACACTGGACTGATCATTTCTGGATGTCACTTTATTCCATCTCCCAAATGCCACCGGTGGCTCAGCCTGAAATGAGTTCATAAGGTAATCAGATTGGGACTCTTGAGTTCCCTCCTCAGAAGGATCAAAGACCGACTGGAAGACTGAAATTTCCCCCAAAATCAGTCCCCCAAAAAAGGTCATGATATGATATGATATGGAGAATTGTGCTATAATCTATTGGAAGGGGAAATCAAATTAAACTGATGCGATTAAAGAACTGCCCAGCAGGCGCAGATGAAATTATGGGTGTTAACTGAGCACGGTGTGATCTCACACTATCAAAGTCGGAGACGGTCAGTTGTTTAGCATTCCAGGTCTGAAGTCCCTTCCGGACTTTGGAGCAGCCCCAGTGCCCAGGTTCCCCCCAATGTTTTTAGCAGTAATCCATGCAGATCTGAGGCATTTGGAGGGATGAAATGTGTTTTTAAGCATGTGGTGGTTGCATCTTACCACAGAGACACCAGTCCTTAATGCATGGAGAGGTTTTGTCTCCATTCCCTGTCCTTTTGTCCTTGCATGCCTTTTTTTCTTTTTCTTTTGCATCTCCATTCTGTTAATAATACATGAATGTCCTCTTTCCCCCCCCCCCTCTTCCCCCCCTTTTCCCCCT
>OMLI01058879.1:0-10888 GCA_900302605.1 Rondeletia loricata
TTTAGATGTCACTGAAAGTATATTTGTGATGTGCTACTGACATATTATAAACACACTTTAATTATACTGAATACTAACAGGGAATAGCTTTAGATGTCATTGAAAGTACATTTCAATTACTTACAAAGTACCTCTAAATTAGTGTATTTATGTCCACTTACAGTGTACTTGAAGTTGTTCCAATTTAGTACACTTGAGTACACTTATTACACATTAAGTAGTGCTTAAGTACAACTTATGTACAACTTTAATGTATTTAGTACACTTCGAGTGGTTCCAAAATAATACACTTAGTATATACTTAGTACATGTATACTTAAAGTATATTAAGTACATCGGAAAAAAAGTGCATTTAAGTATACTTTTTTTTTACTTGGGTTCTGTTTATTGAGCAGAGAAGATGCTTGTAGAAAATGGTTTCAAAGTTAGAACATCAAAAAATTACATTAATTGTGGAATCATACCCAGAAAAAAGGAAAAGTCAAGATATACAGATAACACACAGGTAACCAAAAACAGAACAAAGTGGAAGACTTTTGGTTTAAAGCTACCTTAACAGCATTTCACATTGACTGCTGCACTGACAGTGATTGTGAAAGCATGAATTAAAAACCCTTGGTTATTTGCATTACAAATCATAAATAAAACAGCATTGATTGTGCATGTCCTTTTCTTCAATTATATATTGAGTAACATATCTTGTAAATTTCAAATTATTGAGATGAATCACATTCACAGGTTACAATTCAGATATTCATTAACGATATCCTAAATTGACTTTGAATCAATTTAAGCTACTTGTATACTGCACTGGAAAAGCATGATCAAGCCATTTGAACCATCTAGCAAAATTAAAGCCTGGTGCATTTTACTGCCTCATTGAACTGTCACCATAAGGGATTCATAAGTTATGGCATCAGCAAAATCTCATTTTTGAAGTGAAATGCTGTTGAGCAAACACTCCTCTTGGGATGTGCACTACAAAGCAGTAGTCCTTCCAGAAATGGAAGTCACAATTCAACATTATAGTTCATTGCCTCACAGTGATTATTTGTTGATTTACATAAAAAAACACATACTAGATTAGTTAAAAAAAGTAACAAATTTGCTCATCAATGACTGCACAATTGTGATCCCATTTTAAAGGAAAATTCAACTGAAATAGACTTTTAGGTTGAGTTCAAGATCAAGCACACAATAACATCAAACTGCATTGCTTGAAAAGAAATTATGGACCGTCACTTTCCCGTACCTACAGTGTATTAAAACATCTACAATTATAAAAAATGAAGATGTTTTATTGGTATGGTAACATACCGGTCTATACAATTTTCTTTCAATCATCTCAGGTAATGCAATTTGATGGCATAGGATTGCATTTTCCCTGTATCTAGAGAGCTATTAACAAAAATAACAGGGAAATTATTGGGAAATTTTAGGAAAATCTCTACTTTTGAAGTAAAAAAACAACCTAAAATGTAATTTTGGTGGAATTTCCCTTTAAAACTCTGCAAAACTGTACACAATCATTATTTCATAATGACAAAAAACAAAAACTCTTAAGTGTCACATAGCAAAAGGAACCCCGGAAGTGAAGATTTAGAGATCCTATGCTGCCCCTTCAGAAAATAAATCAGTGTTTGATCACAAATAATTGCACAATAAATGCTTTCAATGTATAATGCCTGGCACCTACATAAAATAAGAGGTAGAGCTACATAAAGGTACAATACATCTATATTTCCCTAAAACAGGGAAAGATAGCAGGATACAAACCACAGAAAGAATATCCACAAATGTGCATACATTGGGAAGTTAAATGGTCAAGCCATAATTAAGACTCGGAACAGCAAAATATTTTGCTGAGACTTTAAATATAATACAGGTAATGGAAAACAGGGGGAACAACACTTTGATAAAGGGAAACAAAAGCAAAAGTTTGTTCTAGTCTGGACGTGTTAACCCATCTGTAACTTCACAGCCTGAAACATTGTTAAAATGTATTCTTAAATTATCTTCTTGACATGTTCTACGAATATACAGCTTTAGCTAAATGCTTGATAAATTATTAATATGGCCATGAATAAGAAATTCATTTTGAATAACGACTGCATACAGGTGACCTTGAGTAGACCTTTTGTTCACTACAAATAAATGAGGAATTATCAAGCACATCCCCTGTGCTCACACCCCGACAAACATCTCATCCAATTTCAGAAAGTCCAATACGTTTACATTTTTAAGAAAGTTAAAACTATAAAACAGTACTATCATAAAAGAGGCTGGTTACATTTGTTGTGTTTTGCAAAATATATAAAACAGGGGGAACAACTCTTGATATGTATAAAAACTTTTACAAAGATGTTGCTCTGGTCTGGATGGTATTAACCCGTCTGTAACAACAGCCTGAAAATCTGTTTAAAGATGTATTCTTAAATTATCTTCTGAATAGGTTTTGTGAATATACAGCTTTAGCTGGATGCTTGATAAATTATGAATATGCCCATGAATAACAAATGAATGTCCAATAACGACTGAATACAAACGTATCCTGTGCCCCGACCCCCACAAACCAGTCATCCAAATTCAGTACCACCAATGTGTTTCACTTTTAAAACAAATAACTCCAGCAGTTCAAATTTAAATCCTCACTTGTGAGGAAGATTAAAAATACCACTATAAAGCGGTACTATCATATAAAAGAGGCTGATTATGTTCGTTATGTTTTGTAATGTTGTGCAGGTATTGCTGGTTCTGTTGGATAATTCATTTACAGAGATTTTCAGGGACCGGCCCCGGAGTCTTCCAGAAGAAACCACCGTCCTCTGGTTCCAGGTCTATTCGAATCGGAGGCATTGCTTTTTTGTACGGATCTCGGTCTAGACTGAAAGAGAAAGAGATAGGGAGTAACATGAGTATCAAATCTCATGGACCTAAAATCATCGCAAATACTTCTACTACCTGTACGGCGTTGTAACTGCATTTCCTTACGGGGAAATATGTGATGCAAATGCAAACTGGCACTCACTCTGCGACCGTGGGAGGCTGAAAGTAGTGCTCAGCACGGTGAATGCGGGGTAAGGAAATTCTGGGACTGATCTCCTGGGGGAGAAGAACAGAGGTACAGTTTTAAACTATACTTCACAGGTACCCTGAAATCTCAAGTGAAGGATAAGGGAAGTTAGAGCAAAGCTGTGATTTCCCACAACATAGTGGCTGACTTTTGAGGGTTAGCTACAAGATGATGGAAGTCAAGTACTGAATAATATTAGAATCGGACAGGAAATAGATGTTAACAGTTGAATCTGGCAGAATAGAGCAGGTTTGAAGATGAGTCAGAAAAGCATGATGTCTTTTGTCAAGTGTTAAAGAATTCATGCAAAAGCGAGGACAAGTGTGAAAGAGAGAAAGGCCTTTAAGACTCACTCCATCATGATATTGGAGAGAGCTCACTGAAATATCAGTAAACTACGAAGTAAGTCTTTAGAAACAGAGTTTGAGCACCCAACACCCAGGCAAAACAAAACCTGGCTAGTACTCACTATCCAAAGATTTATCCCCCAACATGGGCTCCTGCTCCATCACATCCATAGAGATTTTTATACTGGGGACATTTTCATGGTAGGGATATTCAGACTGTGGGAGGAGGGAAATATTAATGGACATGTTTAAGATGAGAGTCTACTGGAGGCTGGAGACATTCACATGATAACAGTGGACACATGAAAACAAGCCGTGCACATTAGCATTCTTCTTTACAAGTTATCTATACAGACAGCCGGAAACATTTAAGTCCTTTTGCCAAAAAACAGAGTGAAAGACCCTGAGAGGCTTAAAAAGTGAAAGTGTGGTTTACTCACAAATTCTGCCTCACTGTCAATGCTTCCCTTCTTCTTGTGTTTCTTCTTCTTCTCATCTTCCTTCTTCTTTTTGTCTTTCTCTGGGATGACATCGTCCAGGTAGCTGAGGTCATGTTGGGAGAACAGGTAGTCCATGGCCTTGCGCACTGCTACCAATGCCAAGATCTGGAGAAATAGTTCACTTTGTTGTAACAATCTAGCCGTCTGTGTGTGCGCACGTCTACAGGTGTGTGTGTGTGTGTCTGTGTTCAGCTGCGTCCATGAATGTTGCCATCTCTCACCATGACAGGGAAGACGATGGCAGCCACAGTAGACTTGAGGATCCAGAGAAGGGCCAAACAGATGACCTGGATGAAGGTGAAGAGGTGGATGCGTCTCTGGGGAACGTGGCGCAGGTAGATCAAGTCTGGCTGGTGCTTGGCTGGCATCAGGAGCAGCTGGAGGCGATCCATTAACTGACACGGACATACAAAAATTGGGGTCAGGTTAAGACAAAAGGCTGGCGACACTGCAGGCAGTGGTAGAAGACGGATCTGCATATATAACTGTGTGCTTATGAGCAGGATGCCACAGACGTCATTCACTTCACATGAGCTTGTTATCCATCTGTAGATTTGATGGTTGTAATGGAATGACAGGCTTGTAGAGACAATTTTAAGGCTGTAATTAAGTCTGGTTTGCCAGAAACAGCTCTTTAAGTATTACTGAGCATTGGACAGGTCAGGCTAACTCACCTGGACACCATTGAGAGACGCCACACCCATGTAGAGGAATACACCATAGAGCACAGGCATGGGAATGAACTAAGGGAGACAAAGCCAATCACACAATCAGATGACAACCTCGTTTCACATTCAACTCTAATGAGGTCAAGGTAGACTGAATCAATCAGAACACAAGAAAACACAGAGATCCTTTAATCTTCACAAAAGGTAATGAGAATGATTATTATTAGTCTCCCCAGCAGCTTATCTAACTTTGTTAGACTGTTCTTTTACTGGAAAGCACCAGTGTGACCGCCGCTTGGCTGCCATCTATGTAGATTGGATAACTAGTTTATCAGGTATCACGAGCATGGAGTCATTTAATAGTCCTATCAGTGTACCCTTCCTTCATCGCTGACACACAGTGGAGAAATCCACTACAATCTGGCAAGCTGTGTGGAGAAACTCACAATCTAAATATGCAATATTATGTGAAACATCAAGAAGTAGTCAATTGTAATTGATACTAATCGCTGTATTTCCTTCCTATAGTCATTATAGTACAGTATCACTTTATTAATATTAGATGACAGTCGCTCCAGAGAGGAAAATACATTCACAGAACCAGAAATGCCAGTATTGAAGTTGTCCACAAGGGGGAGTGCCAGTTCCAACAATCTCATGTCAGCGACTCAACATCTTTGATAGGCAGCTTAATGAGAGAATGGAAACTTGAGAAGGCACTCAGCTGCAAACTGAGCTTAAGCCCTGAAGAACATGCTTATTTCACATCGCATTACTTCAACTATGGGAGTCCCTAATCGGATGAATACAAGATTTGAAATTATTTGAAATGTAAGGGAGGTGACAGGAGTTTTTCCTAAAAGAGGAGGACAGTAATCCAAATTCCCCAGGAGTTATTAAGAGACATCTGAACACTACCTTGAGGATTGGAGCCATGAACACGGAGAGTCCTGTTAGGATGAACACAATCACACCGGTGACTCTTTGCTCCCTGGATTGGGGGGAAAAGGAAAAACACAGAACAAATCAAAATCACAAACAACCATACATACAGTAGATTGTGTGTGACGTAACACTGAACAACAGCTTATACTTATGATGTCTCTGTAAAGACAACTCAACATAAACTTGTGTTGGTACAGTGAGTCTCTAGACCAGCGGTCCTCAGGACCCAGAGCCCTGCTGGTTCACTCCAGCCATCAAATCAGGGATTGATTTACACACAGGAATGCTGAGTGAACGCAATTAACTTAAAACCAGCAGTACTCTGGGTCCTGAGGATGAGGAGTGAAGACCGCTGCTCTAGACCATCATGTAGGAACAATTAATTAATCTAGTTGAGGTAGATATCCTTTGTCCAGCAGCCAGACCCACTCACCTGACTCCCAGGAATTTGGGCTGCTCCCCAGGGGCTGAAGTCTGGGTCTCCATTTTCAGGGAATCAATGTGGGCAATGGAGATGACAGTGGCTGCCACATACCAAGGCAGGCCCATGAAAGAACAGACAATTATCAGAATGGCCACCCAGAATAGGTCCAAGTGATACCCCGCCCCTTTCTGTGAGGAGACAGGAGACGGAGGGAGAAGAGCAGAAGAATGATGACTTTGCTGGCAATCATCAAACCACATGTAGACGGTTTAGCACAGCACACCAGCGTACAGTATGCAGCTGAGGTATGCATCAAGAGACAGGCGTTTACAGAAGGTAGATCTGACCACACATCAAGATCTTCATCTGGACATATATATGTGTTTATTTTGTATTATTTACTGACCTTGAGTTTGTGCTCCTTCCTGTTGACGATGACGGCGGTGATCTGTTGGTCCATGAATATCAGAATAGTGACCAGCAGAGCGGGGAGTGCGGCTGCCAGGTACACCCACCAAGGGTTCCCTCCAAACGGGGGCACAAACCAGCCCCTTAGTGGACTTGTGGGCTGCAAAAATAAATAAATACATATATATAAACTGAGAGAGTACAGGCATACACCCACAGACATAAAACAGAGACACCTGACTAACATATCATCATATTTTCTAGCATATACACAGTCCGAGTCTCTTAGACATGGATGATGTCTCACAAAGGACAGGAAAAAAATACCTAATCTAGAGAGGTGACTTTATTACACTTTCAATAAGTCTTAGCACTGAACTGAGACTGAAAGTTCTGGTGCATCATTACACGACAGAAGTTTGTGAATTAGCCTCTGTGGTCAAACAAAGCTCAGTCTGTACTTGCAACTATAAGACTTCCTGTGTTCTCACATCACCCAGACTCGAGCTGTTATTTGATGCATGTACCCTCTCTCTCCACTGCCCCATCATTCCCTTCCTCTACGGCTCAAAGCCAGCTAAAGTACGCTTAGGTAAAGTCATCTCAAAGAATGACTGTGTATTGGTTTCAGGTGATATCTATCACTTATTGGCCAAACTACAAAGAAGGCATTACACAAGAATGACAGAGGCTTTATGTTCGACTAGGAACACTGATCATTGTCAGGGCACCTGGCTGGCTATTGTCATTCTACTAGAAAACAATGATCAGTCCAATGATTTTAGCGTCATAGTATTTATACAGCAAACGTGATGGTGAAATCAAGACCATTAGTGTGTTGGTGTGGTGAATATGCAGACATAGCCCACTTTTCTATTCCAAGTCATCCTGCCACATACCTTGAATTCACTTGGCACGATGAGCTTAGGAGTGTTCACACCAACCAAGGCATCCACGCCGCAGAAGAGGAGAATGGTCATGATGATCGCAAAGTCACTGATGAGCTTCCTCACCTAGCGGGGGTAAACATTTACATTAGGTTTGACAATGTTTTCAGCTTTGGCAATACAAATTGCATACACCTACATTTACAGCTCTGGCAGTAGGAACTACTGGTTCCTCCGACATCCTGTGTGTTTGAGAGTCAACTACAGTACAGCAGTGTTCGAGCTACATATTTGTAGTTCCACAGAAGTTCGTAGAAAAACTGCCAAAGATTGAAACGAACTAATTACAACAACTCCATTTTTTGAGTAACACTACTTTGCCGAGTACCTTTGAAAGTATGTACTTTTACTATTTTATTTATTGGCATGTATAGTAAGTAAACAGAGTCATTCCAGACCTGACCTCCGATAATTGATTCTAGCTTTGCTGATATGATTAAAAAGGAACCATTACCAAACCTTGGACTGATAACAGCCAATCAGATGATTTGCGAGAATGACACCAGAATTGATAATCAGTTAATTTTGGAACATTAAAAAAACAACATTTCTGTTCAAAGTAACCACAGATGTGAACTCTTTAGTGATCTAGATTTACTTAAGTGATTTACTAGACAAGTACTCTTACTCCAACTTGAATACAATTTAAACTAAGTAATAGTACTTCTCTCCGAGTAGAATATTGCAATACTTTCAGCCTCTGGTATCATATAATTCAAACTATATTAAATAAAATGTTTTTGAATATAGGCTTACTGAGCATTTTCAAACAGCAACAGCCAGTGAAAGGATGGGACATATTCTGTGCAATGACACAACTCAACCACATTAGAGGGACGAGAATATGGAAAGGAGACACAACTCTGTATGGATCTGAGGCAGAGCTACAAGCCTGCTCACCCACCAGGAAGCCCACCGGTCACTCGTCTCCTCAAACGCGGTTAAGAGAGTGAAATCTGACCTTCCTACGCCAACTCTCTGACACTCGAGCTAGTCGACTAAACTGACAATGTCACCGTTTACTGTGTTTGCTGAACACCAGGAAGATCTCAAATTGCCACACAAGCGAACTGGTTCACCGTTCGTGTTGTGTGGCGTCTGGAGTCGAGCCAGAGTTTGAAAAGCGAGTGGAAATTGCCGGTGCTACACGTCAAGCGATCGGCCGCGGGTGCTGTCACTCACTGTGGTGGGGAAGAAGTGGCTGGTCTTGAACTTCTTCAGACACATGGAGCAGGTGTAGGTCCCGAGGAACAAGATGAAGGACATCAGGGTGATGTCAGGCACGAAGCCACAAGCCTCTCCAACCAGCTGCCCTCCATACTCCCGACACTGCTGCTTGGTCAGGGACTCCCAGGTGGCATTCACTGGCTGTAAGACGTGGACACAGAGGCTCCTTTAACTAACATAGAGGCAACGTAGTGAAAATGAACAATTCTCTGCAATATAGAAATAAACAGCTCTGTCCATGGATACTTGTTTATATGACTTTCTGTTCTCAAAGTTTAAAATTAAAAGGGACACAACCTACCAGAACAGTACCGTTTGTCCAGGCAGAGGCATTACTGTAGAGTTCAGTTGAATTACCTAGTAAATAGAAACAAGAAATATCTCATCACTAAAATGGGAACACTGTCCTTACTCGCAGTATCACCCGTGCCATTTTGGATCTGTGTCAACGTATCTTGTCCCAAACACAATCCTGCCAAGAAACTGATAGGGCTGTTGAGAAAGTAAACAGTGGTATCGACAGGCCAACACACACTAGTATCATTTGGTATCTCCAGTGTAAACACGACAACAATAAATTTGTTTAAACAGCACTGCCAAATTTGATAAAACCAAATATTCATTGTCTGGTATCATCGTTTTCACCGAGACGAGATAAGCATGGTGCCCCAACCCAATCAACAATAGGGTCTGTTTAGGCAAAGGATGGATCCAAATCACTGAGGGGTGGTATCTGGTTATTAAATATTGTTAAATCCCTTCTGTAATCTGGCCACATGTAGCCGTTCCAGCAACTATCTTATCCCGTTGGGTAAGAAAGAACGCCGAGTGCGAGCGCTACATACCCTCCGAGGGCGGCATGCAGCGGCAGTCGTACTGCGTGACATAGTTGGGATCGTAGTCCGAATGAATGGGGTTGTAGTGGGCCAGCTTTAGCATCTTCTTGAAGGCGTCGTAGATGAAGATGAAGCTGATAAGTGCGGAGAAGCCTTCCTCGGTGAAGCGTGTGAAGTACTGCACCAGGAAACTTGCATCTGTGGCGACCAGCACCAGACAGAAGACGCCCGACCACAGGCCGATCCACAACCGGAACTCGAGGTAGTCAAACTCATTGTCTCTGGGGAAAGGAAAGGAGTCACAGAGAGCGAGTGGTTAATTGCGCGCAACTAATGTCCTACCCTTCCATATATTCTTTTCATACAACTAAAACACCTTCAGGGATCCGTTGTACCACTGTATCCTCTCTGTTACTCCTGAACACCTAGACTCTGTGAGGTTCAGGATGTCTTGAGCAAACAGAAACGACGTGGACATGTTCATTCTGAGGATCCCTCCAAAGAACACAATCATCCAGTAGGGAAATGTTGATTTAGAAACAGTAAGTAGGCTATTCATGGAGAGAACATATAGAATTAGGAAACGTGCATCTGTGGCATCTGCAACCAAGAGCTGGAGGACTAGCAGCTGCCACCGACTCGGCAGCCATTGACCCTGGCCATGGAAACATCGGGAGGACACGGAAGCCTTGACGGGCTTCATTCACAGTGTGAAATTAAATGAGAGTGAATTATTCATAATGGAACATAACCAGCTCGGTGTTTGGTAATGCTAGAAGACTCTCTCTAGCATAACACAAGAGGGGAGGAAGGGAGCACAGAGGAGGAGAGAGAAGGCAAACTTTAACAAGTGGCAGAAGCTCATCTGAATCTGACTGTTTATACTCTTTAATCCCAGTCAACGGTTTCAAATCAGCACAATATTGGTTTATTTATTCACACACATATATGCAGATACAGAAATAATAATATTATTGTACACACACTATACCTACAATAGGACTATGTCATATTAATAGTTGGCTTACGCATCTCCACATTCAGCTCAGTTCAGATCTCCATAAATGAAAATACTTTCTCTCTCTCCATCCCTACCTTCTCTCTCCATCCCTACTTTCTCTCCTCCATCCCTACTTTCTGTGGTTTGTGGGTTTTTTTTGTGTGTTTTTTTTTGGTTCATACACATATAAGCAGATACAGAAATAATAATATTATTATAACACACTATCTCTACAATAGGACTATGTCATATTAATAGTTGGCTTAAGTATCTACACATTCAGCTCAGTTCAGATCTCCATAAATTAAAATACTTTCTCTCTCTCCATCCTTACTTTCTCTCTCCTCTATCCCTACCTTCTCTCTCCATCCCTACTTTCTCTCCTCCATCCCTACTTTCTGTGGTTTGTGGGTTTTTTTTGTGTGTTTTTTTTTGGTTCATACACATATAAGCAGATACAGAAATAATAATATTATTATAAGTTGATTATATACACAAAAGTATGGATAAACA
>OMLI01058891.1:19924-33099 GCA_900302605.1 Rondeletia loricata
ACGCAAATCTATCTGTGCTTTCGGATGGACATACATGCATGGACCACACGCACACGCATGCATGCAAACATACGCACACACGCACGCACGCACACACACACACACACACACACACACACACACACACACACACACACACACACATAGACAGTACCTCCTCTATGCTTAGCTATGGGTTTGTTTAGAGGCTCTTTTTCAACATTTGCCTATCAAGAGTGTGATTTAGGAGCAGGGTCCGATTGTGTTGGTGGCATCAGCAACAGTCGAAGGATCTAGGACTTCATTGTTTAGAGTCCATTGGCCTCTTTAAAAGCAAGACCAGCACAAATGACTACATTGAAATAACTGAGTATATTAGGAGCATCTTCATAATATTGAGCTGCACTCCCTTTTTCACAGTCCATGTCTTGAAAATCTTTCTTTATGCCACTTCCTTCACTGTTTCTACTTCTCCCCTTTATGAATGAAGTGGATTTGATAGGTGAAATCAATATGGGCTTTCACCTGGATTAATCTGGCCAACGGCTAATCTATTTCATGGAGACATTGTCGTTTCAAATATTTAGTACTCTCTGTGTAATCCCCTGTGGTTCAGGTACTAGAACACAATATTTCCTACTACAGCATATGATTGGGATGGTTGGATAACAGCCATAATATATAAATTATACTATATAATATGCTGTTTAATATCTATAAACAATATAGAAAGACCATACAGTGTAGAGTTGAATACAGTAAATACTCTAGCTGTAGATAGATAGTGTTGTTGTGATATAACGTTGCCTACAAATAAAATAAAGCAAAACGACGTGTAGCATGTGAGGCAAGTAAAAGTATCTTTTCAAGATCCAAAATGGGATTTACTGTAATAACCTGAGAAGAGATACATTAATAAATATTATAGACATAGACAAAAACAAATTTGTACATGCATTCTCTCTTCTGAATCCTAACTGTACTTTTGACTCTGAAAAGTCATTTGGAATCTTGAAAACCCTGAACGCTGCTTTGTAATGATGAATGAACATTTCCAGCTTCATCATGGCCGCCTCGGAGAGGTTGTTTGAGGTCACTGTGAGGGCCTGCCATGCCTGCTGGGTTAATAACAGGGCCAGATTGGTGACGGAGAGCTGGCAGGCTACCGCTGTGCAGAGGAAACGTGTCATTCGCTCACGGAGGTGATGAATGGCTTGTGGTCAGACGCTTGTGCTCCCAGCTTCCCTTTGGAAGCCAGAGAAGTGGCTCCTTTCTATGTCAGGCTTTGTGATAGGTTTTCAGTATCTCATGAGCCTTGGGTAAAAGTTTTTTACTCACACATTTTGTGTTTACCACCAAATCCATGCAAGAGTTATGATTTGTAAAACATTAACCTTTCTGCCAAAATCAGCAGATTACATAGATTTTCTCCAAATGTCTCATATACTGTATGTCAAATGCTAAGACAAATTATATCATTATCCAAAGTATGGATATTACAGACATCATTTACCCTGGTGTTTTTCCTTTTCACAATATTTATTCTCTTCCTCATCTCCACAGGCAGATTTTGGGGTGAATTTAGTAAGATTATATTCTTTAGTCCCTTTGATGTGTCTTGCCATTCTTCCCCTAATTTTTCCCTAGGATATCAGTTGCATATTCCATATGCATGGGGACTTAGTATGCAAGACTACAAACCATTAAGTGGAACCTAAATAGGTGGATGCTGGGATGGTGGTAGTAGAAACAGCATACGTTGCAATAGCTACACAACATATACAAGGGTGTGTAATTCATGACCTTAAATCTTCCAATAAATCAATTTGGTAAGATCAGTGGAGCATGCCACCAATCAGCTGAACCAACACAGTACATTACTTTCAGTATCACAACTCGCTTTGCCTATTAAAGTTTAAATGTGTGTGAAATTGAAAACCGAACAGAGGAGAAATAATCTGCCGGTGTCATTTTTATGTTTTTTTCCCAGAGTTTGCTTTAAGAATGCTTTATTAATTTTCATCTGTGACATATTTTATCTTATCTTCATTCTTACTGTGTTTGCCTCTTTATCTCCATAGACATGTCCAACTTCTTCCACTACTCTTTGCAGTCTGCCATCTCACTCTGGCCTTCCCTACCCAAACTCCATATGCACATGGTACTTCTACTTTTTCCCATGTTATGGATTATCATGTCTTACTTTTAAGGAAAATATACTGGCTATGTTTTTTAATATGTAATAAAATACTCTGTTCGAAAGGGGCCAGTATATTATGATTTATATTATAGTGATTATGCTGGCCCTTAAAAACAGCATTAACATTTGTCTTTCAATTTCAAGCAAATAATACAAATTCCCATATATAGATGTGATTACATCTTGATGATTCATCCAATTATTCTATGCAAATGGTTAGTACAGCACTGTTCTTCTAGCCTTCTACCCCTCTTGTTTTCAGATGACATGCGACAGCTCCAGGTGAACATCCCCCACTCAGCCCTCGTCTTTGCCCCACTGGGCAGCTCCATCACCATCCCCTGCCTAGTGTCCCTGTCCCCCACACCCGCCTCCTCCTTTTCCCCTATACTACCCCGGGTCAAGTGGAGTGTGGTGTCCAATGGGGTGGAGACGGAGATCCTGGTGGCGCGGGGTCAAAGGGTGAAGATCAACGAGGCATACCAAGACCGCGCCGCCTTGCTCAACTATACTTCCTCCCCTGACGACCTGTCACTGTGGTTGGGGGATTTGCGCTCTAGCGACTCAGGCCATTATCGCTGCGAGGTGCAGCAGGGCCTGGAGGATGCCAGTGACCTTGTACAGATCAAGATCAAAGGTAACGAAATGTCATTTATGTTAAGGATTTTAATTGTCAAGATCAATTGCCTAGATTTAAAACTGAATAAGGATCTTGATGAATATTATACATGGGCTCCATATGTGACACACTGTTTAATGTTTTGGCTCTTATTAATTTGGATGTGAAATTACAAAATAACTATGAGGTTTAGCCATATCTGATGAACAGTTAAAGACTACAGTCCTTTTTGTACATGGTATCCCTGTGGTAGCCAAATGCATTTGGACAAATGAAGATTATATTCAATATAGTTGTCATTTTTCATATGTAGTCAATCGTGTCAAAAAAAAGTGTCCTTGAGCAAGGCACGTAACCCCCAACTGATATAGTGGAGCTGCTGAGTGACCAAAAGTAGAAAACTGCAGCTGTGTACTGGGCAGCTCCTGGGTGGGAGTGGACATTTGAAGGGAGCCAATGGAGGGAGTGCAAGAAGGGAGTGGTGTGGGAGAATCTGACATGGTTAAAGACAAGAAGGGTTACAGTATGCTGAATGAGTTGTAAGTGCTGAAGGGAGCGCCCAGGAAGCCCAGCCAGGAAAGTAGAACTTGAACAAAGAGCCAGGCTTATTCCCTGGTGAGGAGGAATCTGTTTGAGTAGATTTTGTTGTGTATGATTCTACATTGTGGCTGTGATATGAGCATCGTTCCACAGTTGATTCTTGATCGTCTTGGCAGGAGTCAGTGAAGTTTTGCCAGTGGTGATGGAGAGAGGGCAGACTTTGCCAGGGAATAAGATCAGTTCACTCTTGCCAAGGTTGAGCTTGCGGTTGTGGGAAGATGTCAGTCTGGCCAGCAGAGATGCATATCGAAGCCTTAGTTTCAGAGGAATGAAAAGTAAGGTAAAGTTAGGTGTCATCAGCATAGCTATGGTAGGAAATATTTTATTTTATTTTCCCTTGTCTGACACGGACCATTAAAAAAATACATTAATTAAAGCTGACATTCTGTTCTTTAGTAACTGTAATTTCACATCCAGTCTATAAGATTATGGAGCCAAAATATTAAACCTTATGTTGCTGTCCAAATACTTGGAGCTCTCTGTAGGCTGCAGCACCCTTGGTCACTGATCCTCAGACATGGCTCATACCCTTCAGTTTGCTTGATATATTAGACCTTGTATTGACAGGTATGAGTGTATTTATAGGATATATCATGCAATGTGGCTGCAACAGTGATGCCTCTGACTGCTTTTGCTATTAGTTGGTATAGCCTTGTGTCTTTATTGTGTAAAATGCTATTATCCCAGGACCATTTCATATACTATTTATGTAAAAGTGTTCATAATATGTGTTTGTGTGCACGTGCATCTGTGTGTGCATGCTTGTGTGTTTAGGTGTTGTATTCCACTATAGAGATGCCTTGGGCCGGTATGCATTTTCCTTCCACCAGGCCCAGAAGGCTTGTGAGGGCATCGGGGCACACATCGCCACTCCTGACCAGTTGTTGGCAGCTTATTATGATGGTTATGAGCAGTGTGATGCTGGCTGGCTGGCAGACCAGTCTGTCAGGTATCTCACCAGTTTTGTAAATGGCCCAATATATAATATACTTTTGACTGAAACTACCAAAGCTAAGATTTTAGTCCTATCCTTATCTAAGGTATAACCATGACAATTTAATTTTATGTGGAGGAAATGCTTATTGTTTCCATACTTGCACCACTTCCACAGGTACCCAATCCAAGTGCCCCGTGAAGGTTGCTATGGAGACATGAATGGGCAACCAGGAGTGAGGAACTATGGAACATTGGATCCAGAGGATCTATTTGATGTGTACTGTTATGTGGAGCAAATTGATGGTATGAATTGTAATACCTTTAATCATAGGAAGATAAATGATCCAACTTAAAGCAAAGTATCTACTTAATCCTTATCTTACGTGGAAAACATATTTTGCCAGTGAATACGGTAGTAAATCTTATTATCAAGGGCAGTTTCTGTCACTTTGGCAGGTCAGATATTCTGTCATCACGTTATTTCTTTCCAGTGATACCTTCAGTCACAGGCACAAAGCAATTTAGCAAAAAACAAGATGCAACAGAGATTCGTCCAATATTCAGTATTCAATACTGAGAATGACAGTGAAGATGCTCTTTAAAAAAATAAACCATATGATAATAGTGGCTCCTAACGAGCTCTACTATCCTACTCGATGCAGGACTTTTTTTTGTGCAACATATACAAATAAAAAATTCCACATTTTAAATATTTTGTGTTTGTAGGTGAGGTGTTCCATGACCCCATCCCACAGCAGTTGTCATTTGATGAGGCACAGTCCTATTGCAAAGCTGCAGGGGCGGAGCTTGCTACAACAGGACAGCTGTACTTGGCATGGAGTGAGGGGCTGGACCGTTGCAGCCCTGGCTGGCTGTCTGATGGCAGTGTGCGCTACCCCATCATAACCCCCAGGGAGCGCTGTGGAGGGCCACAGGCTGGTGTCAAAACCCTCTACCGCTTCAGCAACCAAACAGGCTTCCCAGAACCATCCAGCCATCATGACGTTTATTGTTTCAAAGGTGTGCATTTTTGTTTTCCAAAAATTCTTATAAATCACTTTCACTTAAACTTCACGTTAATTCAACATATACGTTGGAAGATATGAAACAGTAACCACTGCCCTTAAAGGCCCTATATGTAAATTGTTACTCTTACTGACAGTGTATGACAGTGGCCGTTAGGGGAACTGCAGTCATTCTCTTACACGCGCTCCTGGCTCGTGCGTGCCCCGCCGTGTGTGTGTGTGAGAGGCAGGCTCGGGAAGATGTCACAGAGACCAAACTAACCATGATATTATTGGGTGAAATGATAGATAAAATGATCCTTGCTAGACTTTGCCTCGTTATCATGACTAAAATAACATTTTGACAGATGTTTGTAGTTCCATTTGAAAAACATGGATATTCAGATACATGTAAATTCATTGATTTACAGTTTGTATGCATTTAATACAACTGAAAAGAGGACGACAAAATACATATTTTAAATATACCAATGACAATAACCAGAAAGTAAGTTTCTGTACAAAAGATTGTGTCTTCTATAAATCTTATTTGCAATTACTTATCTATCCTCTACAGATAATGGAAATGCTCACACTGACTCTCCCATGGACTACATGGCTACAGAACCTGAGGATATTGGACAAGATGTGATTATCCTTATGGAAACAGATGAAGAACTACAACTGAGCCAACACTCGGAGCAAGTGGAACGAGAGGCTCAGAGCGCCCTGCAATCGTTCCCCTTTTTCTCAGGTCCTTCAATAGGGGAAGACCTGGTTGGCACACCCCCAACAGTTATGTCGGACACAACAGTGTCTCCCCTCAACACCACAGCCTCGTTGGACGTCCTCCAGCCCTTTGATGAAACTTTGCCTCCTATAGAAGTGGACAACGATTCCCAACATCCTACAGCATTGCTGCCCAGTGCCACCAGCAACACAGACGCCTACAATTCCATACATCCCACTTCATTACTGCCCAGTGCCAACAATGAGACAGATTCCCACCACGAAGGGAACTTCAGCCTTCACCAGCCCAAGCTAGAAAACACCCCGGTGTTCCCTGAACCTTCATATGAACCTTACAGGCATTACAAGCCAATGCCACACACAAACCTTGAAGAACATGAATCACAGCTATCTGATAGGTCGAAGCACTTCCAACCAATGCCTGAGACCAACTTGGATTTTGACAGATTAGAAGCCAATTACAGCAAAACAGACAGCAACCATAGTCAAGAGGAGAATATCCCGGAATCCACCACTATGGCCCTTAGTCCCATGCTTCAATTGAAGCTGGAAGAGGCAGTAGTAGAAGAACCTGTGCAGCCATCTCTCTCAACTCAGTCCCAAGGAGAGGTAGGAGAGCTTGTTACCCAACCAGCCCAACCCACCCTATCTCCCATCAGGGAGCTAACCTCAATGTGGTTCCCTCTGGATGGGTCTGGAGATAGTTCCCAAGGTATGGCCAGTATTAATTACATTTCTATTTCTGAGCATTCTGAGAGAATAAACATCAATAATTAAGTAGTTGTTTTTACTCAGCTCTCATAATGCCCCATGTTGTTTTCCAGAGAGTGACCTGGATGTCGGAGCAGACAGTTCCCCTGCCACATCAGAATCCTCCACTTCTGATTTCGCCCCTCACCTGTCACCTTCTGTTGTAGCCACCGCCATCCCTACTGAGTCTCAGACTGGAGTTCCACATCCAAGCATCTCATCTAGCCTTCAGCACTCTGAAGAACTGGGCCTGGATGTGTACTCCACAGCAGAACATCCCTGGGAGTCCTCCATTTTTAGACAGGAAGGCAGTACTAGCTTAGAATTTGATGACACCATGGTCACCATGGAAAGTGTTTCCTCTGGAGAAAAGCAGCTGCACTCAGCAAAGTCTGAAGAGCACCTAGTTTCTGGAGCAGGTTTAAATACCACTGAATCTCCAGAGCTGTCCAGCACCTCCCAGCTGCCTACTGATTCCCCCACAGCAGGGTATCAAACATCCACTTATAGGCTGCATGTGGATCCTACAACCGCTGCCCATGAGGAGGGAAGTGGGCATGAACCTGCCACAGTTGCACCAACCCTGGAAGAGGAAGTTACCATCTTCCCCCTCGATTCTCAAACATCTAACTGGGCTCTGCTGTCCACCACCTATGGACCACAAGAGTCTCTAGATGATCTTGAGTACAGCAGAGAACCCTCTTCTATCTCCTCGACAGTAACTCCAGATTCCTCAGCAGAGCCAGACGTCACGAGTACAGAGCCCACTGCAGCTACCACGATGACCTCCGTAGAGTGGTCCACACGCACCTGGAGCACAACCACCTCAACACCAAAAGCTTTCCATGAGACGGCTGAGCCGCAGAAGGTGACAGCCCTTATACCACCAGTGGATCAAGGTCGGGTGGATCCTGAATTTAGTATCACCCAGCCGCCCACTCTGCTTATCTTGCCCAATGAGAGGGCTGCTGTAGACGGTACAGGGAAACTTTCAGGTAATGTTAAAGCCACTCTAATCAACCTAACCGCCCTCCTCTTGCTACTCGACGCAACGATGCACTAAATCCCTGGTCTTTCCTTTGCCCAACCTGCCTTGCTCCATTTTCTGTAAACCACAACCTTTCAAACGACTTCCCACACCTCTACGTTTGTCTCACTCTTTGTCTCAGCAAGTCCACTCACCCTTCTGACTCTTCCCTCTTCCCCTTAAAACACTCACCCTTCTCCTTGTGACCCCCCCAAGACACTTACACCTGGGACAGCTCCCATTTGACATTTGTCAACAAACAACCTTGTTGTGCATGATGTTTTTTTCCTCATCCAAAGATTGACTTCTATGAAGTACTGTATTATTTGGTATGTCTATGAATGAGTGTTTCAATGCTTCCTCTACAATGATTTTCCCCTGCAAGAGTGATGTCCAGGTTATAGCATTGGTGTTCAAATTTTTTTATAGTACCTTGACAGAGATCAGTGGATTTTACTTTCAGAGGGTATACCCTATCTCCGCACTATACAAGTACAAATTCAATGTTTTGACTGCTCATCACCATCACTTTCTTCTGGCTAACTGTCAAAAATCACAGACAATATTTTCTGCAGTAATCTGGAAGTAACTGGATAAGGGACTTGATCTTTCTCTTAAATGTAACAGCATTAATGTTGAATGTAACAGCACTGACCAATGCAATTGCAATGATGTTTTTATAGATGATATTGTTGAACAGATACTTAATCCCTAAACTGTCAGGTCATCAAATGTTTAGTTAACAATTGTACTCTTACATCAGATTTTAAGACTTCTATTGCTATTCTAGATAGTCTAGTAATGAAAGCACAGAATATTATGTTTGTAAGCACAAAAGGTGTTCAGTATTGATTCATTGTGAGTGGTCTCGTTTAGCAATATATTTTGAAAGGTCCTTTATGGGTCATTACTATTTAATACTTAAGTCATGATCTTTCAAAATTTGTATTGTCTTTGTAGGTACAAGAATGATAAAATCAACTAATTGTGGCTTATTTATTGCCTGACTATCATGGTCGATAAATCATGGTCGCTACTTTTTTTTTTCCTTCAGTCAAATGTTTTAGGTTCAAATTTTAATTACAACTTTGCACAATTGTTCCCTCAGTAGTGTGTATACACATGGGTTTCTACAACTCAAAACAACAGCTGCAGACCTGGGTGTGTTGGCATGAATGGGAGTATCATTAAAAGAGCTTGTTGCCACTCCAGACCCAATCCAGAGAACTGCCATTCAAGACATGGGCAGTTACAAGTTTAACATTTTACTCAGAAAACAGGACCCTAAGATAACAGTGTCTTGCACGAATAAAGCAGGACTTGGCTGAATTTGGTTCCATCCATTTTCACAGCCACTTTCAGATTAGCTCCAATTAAAACAAATGGACTTAATCTTGACTGGCACTCCTGTCTTAACAAATCCTTAAATCTTTCCAATCGGCCATGGTTGGAGCGTTTGAATTGACACACCCTCTGGAATGCCTCCACTCAGCAGGTTTGCCTCATTTGAATCAGGGAAACGGGTACTGACTGCCAGTCAGGACCCAGTATTGTTCTGTGTACAAGAACCTCTTCAAATTCATTCAAGAAAAAGCCTATTAACAAAACCACATATATTTGAAAAACATAATGATGCACAATATTCTTATCTTGGGACATAGTATATTTGAAAACAAATTCATGAAAAGTGAATTATATAGGACCTAACATACAACAGAATCTGGTGGTTTGCCGTTTGTTTTCCTTTAGTTGAGGAGAAAATATACGGCACTCCCTATTTTCACTTCATATCACCCGATGGCAATGCCTTACATCTTGCGTCACATTGATCCATGTCTTCTGCGTGTTCTCACAGTCAAACTCAAACCTTTTAGCAGGCTCCAATTAATACAAGGTCGCAGCTATCATATTTCTACTGTTGTATGCATATCACCACAAATTAACAATAATTTAACTTTCATTCATTCTTTATCTGCTTATTCCTATGAAGTGTCAGGAGGTGCTGGAGCCTATCCCAGCTTACATTGGGCAGAAGGCAGGGAAACACCCTGCACAGGTCACCAGTCCATCACAGGACTAACACAAATCACTTACACTCACATTCATGTTTATGGGCAAAGATACAATGTGTATATGATCATACTTAAAGTTGAATGAGGCCTACATGTGTGACAGGGAAAGAGTGTTTCACACAGATAGATGGCTGAAAAAAAGTGAGTGAGTGAGTCTGTTCACTCTCAGCACCAGTATGCTGCAGTATAATGACAGACACCATAGATCTCTTGTTTATAGGGAGTCACTGGTAACTGATAAAATGTTTTGATTTGGATGCACATTTTGACCCACATTAAGCCTTCTTTGACAAATTTGGAAAATCACATTGAAAATCTAACATCCTATTTTTACCCCCGAGTCTTTCACTAACTACCGTTTGACTGGGACACTTAGCCTAAGGTTTAAGAGAGTTCAAGAGATCTTTATTACTCTTGTAGTGTGCAACCATCCAAACAGGTGATAACAAACAATGCACAATAGGAAGACTCAGCCTAAAAGGAGGATTTTACTTGTTCCTGAGCCTGAGATGAAAAATACTGATAGTATTGCTGTAGATAGTGTTGGCCATCTCCACTGGGTCATCGTTCCTGGCTGAGCCATCAACTCCTGAACTTGTCTGGA
Organism: Rondeletia loricata; assembly: GCA_900302605.1. Lineage (NCBI taxonomy): Eukaryota > Metazoa > Chordata > Actinopteri > Beryciformes > Rondeletiidae > Rondeletia > Rondeletia loricata. The sequence continues at coordinate 30,466 of OMLI01058891.1, forward strand.
ACAGAAAGGTTACATGTGAATAATGACCAAATGTGAGTGAGTTAAGAGGGAGGGAAGATGTGATTGTGTAAAGGGAGTTTTTGAGTGAAGGGGTATGTGAATGATGGGTTGAGAGCACGAGACCTAAAGTGAGTGAGCGTATGTTTACAGCAAATGTGTAGGTCAATGAACGAGTGAAAGCTACATGATTAAATATTAACATTAAGGACTATATAATGCAAACCATAATTTACAATATTTGTCTAAAACTAGATAAGTCACCATCCACTGTAGCTTTGATGTGGGAACCATGCCCGTGCATTGGGCATCAAGCTTACTGAGGTGCGCACCTTGAGTGCACCAGAATGCTCTACAAAAACATGTCCACTATGTGACATAATCTTGCAAAATGGCATCAAATTAGGGAGTCCTGAAAATGCGACATCCTGGTGGCTCAGTTGGCTAAGGTGCATACCATGTACCTGCAATGTCTTGGGTTCAAATCTGGCCTGGGACCTTTGTCGCATGTCATATCCCTCTCTTTCTCCCATCCTTCCAAAAACTCTAGGCTACTGTGCTCTGTCCAGTAAAGCAGAAATGCCATTAAACAAAAATCTTAAAAAGTGCCTAGAAGAAAAGTGGCAGTCAAACAAATTTGGGGGCTCCATTGTCCTGAGATGTTGGAGCATTCCTGCAAAATTTTCCTCCATACAAATGTAAGTGTTTCACTGCATTGTGTTTTTTTGATAAAGGTAAGCCTTGAGGTCTTCGTTTTTTTTTTGTTTTTTTTTTGCCGATATCTTTGGTGATAAGCGGTCAATGCTGTGGTGTTTCTGCACTGCACTTCCCAGAGATCACTTGTCAATCAAACAGTGTGTCCAGTACTGTGACGTCTTTTTCCTTGGATTTTCTGTTAATGAATTTTTAGTTTCTGTAGGTACCGCTCTTTTCTTTGTCTGCTCATGTTAAATACTCAGTTCTTCTTTTACTTATTCCAAACAAACTGTTGTTCCTGCTGCTGGAAACGTAAAACAGATCACTTCCTGTGCACCAGATTTTTCCCAGGAAAGACCTACCCGACACCAGGGGTCTTTCTCAATATGCGTTATTGTGTGTACTTGTGTCCTTCATGACACATCTGACGTAATACCTAATGGCCTAATGTGATTCCAAAACAAAAGAACACTGATAACGGAGGATGGATTACGTTTACTGGAAGTTGACTTGCCAACCGAGGATGCGTCGGATGGTGACTTGGCTGACGAGAACAAATGGGTAACCTCAAGATTCATTGCGAGAACGACGCATCACGTCCAAACAGCGCTACGGTCTATAGTACAGAGCCAGTTCAATCAGCTGGGAAAATGAACACCTGCGTGTCTTAATTGATCGCACAATGTCAAGCACACAACCCGTCTCAAACTGTAAGGATGCTGCTCTGTGCTCACGCTCTTGAGAAGTTTGTTCTCTAACTTGGGAAGAACGTTCTTCACAAGGACACAAGTATCGACTTGCCACTCTTGGATTTGATAATCACATCGGGTGTTTAAAACAGCAAATGTAAAAGCTTTCATGAACTGGATATAGGTTGAATCACTATTGTGTTATATCAACCAGCAATAGAAAGTAGCAAAATGGACATGGACATGATGCAGGTAAACAGTTACTCTACAGAGTGATGATAGGTGGCAAAACTATCAAACTACTTACAACTACCTTCATTAAGTCTAAGAATTATGTTTGTGCAGACTAGCTAGCTTATTTCTGCTTGCTATTTGGATGGACGGAAAGTGACAGCTAGTCAGCACAGCAGTAATGCCCCTGCTGGTTGCATTCACTCCTGAAATAAAAATCCCCATTTGTGTTCCCATTTACAAATAAAAAATAATTTCTCATGACCAGTTAACTAAAACCTCAATTTAGCCCTTAGCTGAACGCAAGTAAATACAATCCATAGGAGATTGTTTTATTATATAGAAATTGAATCCCTGTGGAGAGGTTTAAGGCTGAATTATACTTCTGCGTCAAACGGCGCCGTTGCTATGCCGTAGCTACGCCGTAGGGGCTACGGCGGTGCTAGCATTTATACTTCTGCGTTGGTGGGTTTCCACGGCATAGGTCGCCAAAACACTAGATGGCAGTGTCGAGCTTTATTAACACGGAGTACTTCCGTGTTACAGTACTTCCGTGTTTTCGGATACATTCGGCTGTGTCCAAACCGATGTTTTTGGATATTTCTCGCCATGAATTTAGTGACATCTGGCTATCTTTATAATTAGAGGATGAGGTGTCATATAAATGAATATATTTGCGAACCTCCTCAGCTAGCCTCTCTTCGATCTGCTCCATGTTGTTATTGTTGGCTGAAATGAACCGGAAGCACGTGGGGGGAAATACTATGCGACCCAAGCGGACCAATCACAGTGCTACGGTCTGCGTCGCCGGTCTGCGTCGCCCTACGCGCAGTTACATTTTAGGAGAGGTGCACGTAATCTATGGCGACAGCCTCTGAGGGCTACGCTGACACCAGAAATACCTACGAAGTAGCTACGGCGTAGCTACGCCCTTGTTTCGACGCAGAAGTATAAATTGAGCTTTATGGATGCGGTACCTTCTCCCTGACCGCAGCAGAGAGAAGAGGCGGTTATCCGGGTG
>OMLI01058898.1:0-15166 GCA_900302605.1 Rondeletia loricata
GTTGGGTAACACCTCTGACACACCCACCAAACGAGAGAAAACGTACCTCAAAGCCTGTTGCACACTGTTTCGAGGAAACATGTTGGTCAACCCGGAAACCGTAGCAAAACGGTGCACACCGTTTTCAGATTGAACGTGCCCCGGGATAGAAGTCGCTATTCCTGAGTGAGTGACGACCTTTCATAAAGAGATAATAGGTTTTATTGTGGGGACCTCTGTCTGCAGCCAGGAGAACGGCCGGGGAGAAGCATCCTGACTGACGGCATGTATCGCGACAGTTTCATGGTTGTTATTCTGACAACTGGACTCCTCATCAAATCCTCCGACCTCGACAAATGCATTAGTTATTTGTGAATATACGTTACTAGTGCGGCGTTCAACTCTTGACACTGCCTTCGAAGCCAAGCCGTCTGCTTTAGTTAGTTCGGTCGGTTAGCTAACGTTAGCCGTTAGCCAATCCAAGCTAGCACACGAGCTCCGCATTGTCAACATCATCAGCAGAACCACAGACGGTCTTCACATCCTGCGGTCTAATGGAAAGGTGAACGATGCTGAGAATTCTCCATATCCTTTCAGGTAAGGATATGGAGACAGCGAAGCAATATTGGTGGTTAGCTAAGCTTGTTAGCCAGCTAGCTATAGCTCATGTTCTCTGTGATTACGCAACGAGCTAACCACTACTACTAAGTTAACATCACACACAACGTTTGTGAGATGCAATAACATGCATTTTTGACGCGGGGATATAGTGACGGCTAATGTATAAATACTCTGCAATTCACAGATACTGCAACGACAACATATTTGCTGTTACTGAATCTTTAACGCATTTTAATCTATACTTGCCTGATGCCATCTTTCTAACCCTCCTCACAGGCTGTTTTTTTGTTCCATGGGATGGAGTTACTGCTTTTGGTAAGCCTGTGAATGATAACATTCTGCTGCATTTGCCAAATCCAGTGCGATATCCACAGCCATTCCTGTACTTGCTGGCTGTGAGTACTTTTCTCTGATCTGCAGGTGGGGGGCGGATCAGACTAGTGGATGGAGAGGACAAGTGCTCCGGGAGAGTTGAGGTACTTCACCATAACCAGTGGGGAACGGTTTGCGACCATGGCTGGGACTTAAGGGAGGCTAATGTGGTATGCCTGGAGCTGGGTTGTGGCTTAGCTAAATCTGCCCTTCGTGGTGCAGCGTTTGGTTCAGGCAGCGGAAAGATCTGGCTGCAGCATGTGCAGTGCTCTGGACATGAGGCCAGTCTGACACGCTGTGCCAGTGTCCTCCACATTGACCCCCCCTGCACCCATGACAACGATGCAGGGGTGAAATGTTCAGGTGAGAGGCCCTGCTGGCCATGCTCTTCACATACCAAGGAGCAGTGCTGGATGATTGATTACTTGGTGACATGACTTGATCTACTATGTTGATTCATATAGGCTATTCTGGTTAACAACCAAACAGATATGTATACAAACGTCAATACTAACACAAAGGAGACATGGCAGCATGCAGTTAGCATTGATAAGCTAAAGATATCATACTACCATGCTTCATCAGATCATTTTGTGTTTAACCTGTGTTTACCTCCCAGGTACCCTTTTGATGCCCACCCTCTCCCTGCTGTCTCCTCATGATGTGTTCTCTGCCGGGGAGGCTGTTAGCTTCAGCTGCACTGTCCTGCTGGGTCACCACCTCAGTGAATTCCACTTGTACAAGCATGGTGTGTCCACGCCGCTGGTCACCCAGAAGGTGGACCAGAGCCAGACCAGAGTAGAGCTGACTCTGTCTGACCTGGAGACTTCCCACCAGGGCAGCTACAGCTGTCTGTACAGGATCATGGGCAGTTCACCCTCTCAGCTGCTCAGCTCCCCACCCAGCAACTCCATCAACATCACTGTAGGTGAGTCATACCTGCACTGTCCTAAGCTTATGTTGTTCTTTTCCACATTAACTCAATTTCACTTGAGCCAAAATCCTTACCACCTTGGAATGGTTGATCCCAGATTGATATAATTCATATTCGATTTTTCATAGAATCCCCATAGCCCATTGCTTTCGTACAGTCTACATCACCTTTCATGACCTCTCTGTTTCCTACTATCTTGGCTGATCACAGTGGAACTCCTGACTCCCCAACACTGGTACAACACGTCCATTGAGGCCCCGGACGGCTCGGTCATAAAGGGCCACAGTTTCAACATTACCTGCTCCACCCAGCAGCAGTACTCTGGAGGCTCCTTCCAGCTGCGCCTCATCCGCTCCAATGGCACAGTGCGCCAGTCCCTGCCTGCCCTCACCCCCTCCGTCATCTTCACCTTCCCCAGCGCCCAGAGCTCCAACGAGGGCTACTACTACTGCCTATATCGGGTCCAGTTGGGCGGACGCATCTTTGTCTCCAGAGAGAGCCAGCCCCTGCCTATATCCATCAGAGGTGAAGTGGATAACATTATAGTGTGTTTTGCATACAATGTAAGAGATAATCCATAGCATATGTCTGTGGTGTGTGCCAGTCTTGAATGGCAAAAAAATAGGATGGTCTAGGTATTGAAATATTCTTATTGGTGCCAAGCCTAAACTAAGTCAGGTTGATTTTTGTAAGTTGCTTCATTGGTAATCAAAAGTTGTTCCATTGTTCCATAATACAATTTCTGAGAAAGAGCCTCCCTCAGCTGCTAGATTACAGTCCAATGAAGCAGTTTTGCAGAACAAGTAACACCACTGTTCAGACAGCACAAATTGGATACCAGAAACATCACTTACCACTGCTGGAAAGGAGTCTGACGCAAAATTCCAAAATCATTTTACATTACAGCACAAAGCAGTTAATTGAGGCAACTGTTTGTATTAGTAGTAGTTAACGTATTACAAAAATTACAATGTACAATTATTCCCATTTTGTGGCAGCAGTATATCAAGAAATACTACATTTTTGAATGGCAATGGAATGTTTTTTCTTTACTAACAGTGCTAAAGTAGTAAATGAAATTCCATCTATGCAAATGGTCAGTTTCCTCCATCAAGTATGTAAATTACAGATATCAGTGTAATGTCTTTGTTCTCCTCTCACCCTCAGACCCAGATCCCATATTGAGTCCTATGGTGATAAGCTGGCTGGTGTCTGGCCTGACATTTGTTGTAGCTGTTACCATTATCATCATTGTAGCCAAGGTGCTGTGCAAAAAGGAGAAGAAGCCCTCTGAACTGGAGAGGGAGACCAGAACCTGTAAGTTCTACTGTGTCAACCTCCCTCCTTATTCTATCATAAGCCTTTAACCTTGAGACGGAGAGTACATTTTTTAGCAATCATCCTGTCAGCATTCCCATAGTTACAGATATGCTTCCATCTACAGGTGTGGACAACACTTATGTTGCCTTATCAATTAAGAAGATATGAAGGGGTATGCAGACAACATTTAAATAGAAATAACTAAAGGTATGGAATGTCTTGATACTCACACAATATCCGTTTGTCTCATTAATGTTTGACTTGTCAAAGTGTCCTTGTTTGTAATTGTGCAAAGCTAGTTAATTGCAGTGCAGCCTCTTGTGTGTTTCAGCTTTAGAGCTGAGTTGCCACTGAGGACCGTTGAGAGCTCTAGAAGTGGCTCATCCTCCGTCCTTCATGGATTCATAAGGCAGGAGACGTAACCAAGTTCCAAAGAACCAAACACCTCGGTCAGTCATCCACCATGCCTTTTGGAAATGGCAACGGTACAAGTTGGAACCAAGCCCTTCAGGACAGTCCAGTTGAGGCACAACTCTAACCAAGACCTATGTATGACTACAACACTAAAACTTTGCCTTTCATACCAGATTTCAGGCAGGTGTCACCTACTGTTGGGGAAATGCTGGATATGATTGCACTGTATTATGTTGAGATCTAAGCATTAGATAATGGCCATACAAGACTGATAATGGACAATAGAAACCATTTCATGATCGAAGTCAATATTGGACTCATGCTAGACTTCAGATTCACTCAGGCTTGGCTACTACTACGACCCCAGATATATGGAGTGAAATATTAGTACTAGAAACTTGACTGTGAAATGTGTTCCTCAGGTCTCCATGTATAGGCTGTATGAATAGGGTGTTCAGTGCCGTCTGTATCTATCTATGTGTGTATGTATGTTCACACCATAACTCTAAAACAAATAACCCTATGATGTTCATACTTGGTACATATTCAGCCCAAGATACCCTGGAGCTGATTAGATTTTGAGGTCAAGGGTGTCAACACATATTCGGCTATAAGGCGCAAGTTGGCATCTCGCCCGAGTGCAGTCTAGTTATGTACTTGCTTCCACAGATCAATGGTCCTTAAAGGATTAGAGGATGTTCTTGTATTTTTAGTCGCCCTACTATGCATCTTACGTCATTTGCAATGTGTACTTACAAAGTATGTGAAAAGAAGCTGTCATTGATTTAAAATGCTGTAGGTGTTGGAGCCTTTGGGTTAAATGGGTTTTATATTTCAGTCAAGTCCACAGATATTGCTGTATGTAAGTTTGATTTAGGCATCAGATCAAACTAAGAATAAAAGGGGAAAAGCTTTATACCTTTGCATAATATGTTTTCTGTATCCTTATGTCCCCAAGTATTTTTCTTTCAACATTTTTAAGTACATTTTGGCTCCTGAATAATTGACATGACACTTTTCAAAGCTTTACATATACAACCTTTTATATATTGAATTGTGAAACAGCAATACAAAAAGAGCATTTAAAAATTGAATGGATTAAAGTGTTGGATTATTGAATACAAAAGTGTGATATCTCTGAAATAATGCTAATATTAAAATGACGTGTAAAACCTACTGTAACACAGCATAAACATGTCAATACAGGCAATACAACTGGTACATTTTCTATATTCTTTTCTAAGAAAATGTTTCCCTAACTACTCAACAAGCATTGACAAGAAATTAACAGGTAGACAAATAAATCCCAATTGTTCCTACAAAAATGCGAAGGCACTTGCATTACCGCTGGTCTAAAACTGTTGCAACTGGCCTTAACTGTTTTTTTATTTTTGTCATCGTTCTGCTGCTAGATTGAATTAAACTACTAGTAACAATAGGTGTTATATGAACTGATTTGGTATATCTTTGTATTAACAATTTACACTGTATAATACATTGGTAGATACCTTATTAAATGCACTAAGGCATCGAAAAGGGGAAATCCACTCGTAATTGAACTCACGTTATTCTTGGGATCTTGAACAGATCAGTCATAATTTGTGGACATGGAACAAGTGTCCAAACCTACAAACAGACTCAACTTTCTTGATGTCATTAAGGGACAAATCTGTTGCTGTGTCATTGACATTGAATTGTAGATTGACTTAATGCACATAGTGACAGTACCCTGGGTGATTTTATGGGGATATGGGCACATATCACTGAATCTCTGAGAGATGTATTCATGCTAACAAATACTGATGGAAGATTGGTGACATCCACATCTATTCTAGCAGTGCTGCTGTATACTGTAGCAGGGTGGAAATTACATATTTGTACCTATAAGCAAGTAAGTAAACTGCAATCATTGTATAAAACACAATCCTTTCAGCAATGGCTAAAATAAAGGCATATGCCAAAATACATAAATTAAAATGCGCAATAAAGTATTACAACAGCCCTGAAAACTGAATGCGCGTACAAATCATTGTATTCTGTTGAAAGGGTCGCTGGGTGTTGTCTCCATATTGGAAAAAACAAAGTAGAGAAAAGCTGCGACAGTCAGGAAGAACAGAACCTGAACCCAGATTGGGATGAGGCGAGAAGACTCTGTCACATTTCGAGCATCTCCACCAGATTTCATAGGTGTTGATTGAGAGACGTTTCTGTAAGTGGATGGTGTGTCATAGATGTAGGGCCTAAAAGAAGAGTGTGCTTTTGTTAGAAGCATTAATTTACAAGACAACAGTGAACATGTTAGTGATGCAGTCCCCCTCACGGCCAATCAGTAACAAATATGTCACCTTGTTTTGACCAAGGAGGTTTTATAGTAGATCGTTTTGACCTGCAACTGGCCCCTTGGGCCAACTAGTGTAATGTTGGTAATGCCACGATGAGGTGGTGAGATGCATCATTCCCCCAAGTGTCGTTAAAATCTAATCACGCGTGGCACATGGATGAACAAATGAGTGAGGTAGCGCCTCCCTTGAGCCAATGAGTGTAATTTTGGAAATGTGGTAATGCAGTAGCAAGATGCATCCTTTGCCTGACTTTAGTCCAAATCTGATCCGAGATATTGTGTGTGATGGATGGACGAACGGCTGAACAAACCGGTCCATATTCATCTCCCCCAATTTCATTTTGGGGGACATAAATGGTTGAAAAATATCCCCACCTTAGTTGATTAGTTATCTTTTTGGTTACTATGGTTTTGATTAACAATTTAAGGGTGATTTCTTGAACATTACAAATGGGCCTATATCTCTGGCATCAATACTGACACATCTTTGGTCTTCTTTAATATGCAAATTCTTAAATACACAATTTGCATAATAGCATGTATTTGCAGGGGGCAATAATGTGGAAGAAACAATTGTGCATATTTGAATTCAAATGAACAATCTGATAAATTTATAACATCTGCTTACCATTAGTCAACCCAGTATTTGTTTAATTATTACTCTAATTATTACACTTACTCATCAACAGAATCCCTTCCTCTGTATTCTGGCTTTGGCCTGGAGTAGGATGTCCTGTAGAGGGTGACAAATACAAATATAGATGTGCAGGTTTTATACTCCTCACCAATAAATTGAATTGAAATTTTAAAGCACAATGATGACTTACTCATCCTCAAACTCCCTCTCAGTGTACTCTGGCCTTGCCCTCATGTATGGCCTCCAGAATGGACAAGAAAAAAAAGACTAATTACCAATTCTGTTCTATTTATATTTGCTATTCCAAAGAATAAAGGAATGACAATAAATGTTTGAACCTATAATCTCATTGGAGGATATGAAAGAACTGACCTGTCTGCTGAACCGTCATTCCTCAACTGCAAAATTGGAAACAGAGTTAATAAGAACTATTGACATTTATGTTGATAAAACTGATTTTGTGGATACCTATAGGCCCAACAGCCTCAAGATGTCAGTTCATCGAGCATGGATTTTGACAACGAAATCAAGCTTTTTGAATTTCAATTTTTCGCATATATACTCGAGGAGGAAGCCATCATTAGATCCCAGCCGCCAAGGTTTCTGCACTGGCCGCGTTCAGATTCAAGAAGCAAGTAAATGCACATGAACGACAGCGACACCTTGAGGCCGATCGGACAGACAAGGGTACTTACTGGTGTCCTGTAGGTAACATAGGTGACTTCCTCCTCTGAAATGAAAGCACAAAGATTACCCTAAACATTAAGGTAACCCAGACGACCTGTATGTCTCCACGGGGCTTTACTTACCCTCCTCTCTGTAGAAGGTTTTGTCAGGGGACGGATTAGGCCGTTTCCCTCTGGACATGGCCTCTCTCAGCTTCTTCTCATACAGACCTCTGGTGGAGTCTAAACACCAGGTCAGTCACATAGTAGAAGTAAGTTAATAACACAATGAAACTGGGCAGCCAGATAGCACCAGCTGGCTAGTAAACTAACGAACTAAGTGGTCTTAGCTGGCATATCGTTAATTCAACTTTAATAAAAAAATGAGCGCACAGTGAAACCTAGACCCGAGCCACTCACCGACCACAGGTCCGTGCTTGATCCCGTATTCATCGAGCAGTTCGCTTATTTCCCTGGCAGACTTGCTGCTCAGCGTGGACATGGTTTGGGCTTGGTCTCTTTTTGTGTTAAACGATAAATATTCTTGCTACAGTTAGCTGTAGTTTCATTTACTAAAAGACAACAATTTTGACAACAAGAGTGGGCGCGCTCGTTTTGTAATGAAGATAGTTGAACCGCGCTTCTTTGGCGGTAATGGCGCGCTCAGGAGGGACCAGAGTCAACAATACGATCGCACCCACAGCCTGCTGGTGACATCATTTCCGCTTCCTTTTGGCTTGCTCTTCTTTTTCGCTGGTTTGTTTTGTTTCCAGACACACAGCAGCGCCGCCAGCAGGCTAGTGATGATGATGACGATGATTCATAATAATAACAACAACAACAATACACTTTTCGTTAGAAGCAAATCTCAGACTGATACAGGAAAAAGGTAATTCACAGCAGGTAGAACAGGATACAAAATGAGGAGGAAAGAAACAGGAAAGAAAGAAAATGAGATGCAAAGCAATCGGGTGAAAAGAAGTGGCAGAAAATAGCTTTCAACAGAAATGCCTAATTGCACTAATCCTAATTTGCATCATTATCTAGACTATAAAAGAGTGACTATTTATCTACGGTTTAAACAAATAAGGCAGCATCACTTTAACCAAGGATAAACCTTTATTATGCACAAAATCGCAATTTACAGAAACAAGGCTTTGCGTAGCTAGTTTACATCACATTTTTACAAATCAATTTGGCCATTTAGGATTTTCTTTCATCATCTATAAGCAATCAAAACATGTTTTAATGAGCATATGAGCTTTAGCCCTAAAAGAAGGCAACTTGGTCAAGCCAGTCCAGTTGGTCTGTGGCCCACCAGAACATCAGCAATCCCACCAGTATCACCAGACCCAGCTTCAGTATCAACTTGAGTACGCCAAGACACTGCAGTAACAATGACAGAGAGGTAAAAACAATAGCAGGCAATTGTGATTCGAAGACTGAAACATGAGTAAGAAACTGATTTATGTGCAATAAGGGCCAGTAAGTACACACCTTGCGTTTTCTGGTATGTGTTTTCTGTGTGTTGCTGAGATCTGGCACGTTCTCTGGCAATAGATTGTGTGGGGGAAGACGAGCAGAGTTCATTATCAGGGTCTCGCACTCCCTCAGCTCCTGAAAAAGACAAAGCAATTAACATATTGTGCGTTTGTGTGTGTGTGTGTGTGTGTGTTCACATTCTTACTGTAGTTGTCTCTGCAGAGCTCAGGTCTTCTTCCCCATCTGTGGAACTGTTGAGTGACTCTCTATCGCTGCTGAGAAAGGAGTAAACACTCTTAGTTCTTGGTTGGATCAAAGATCTGCCACAGCATGGATTGCAATTATGTTTCAAGGAAAGCGAAGGATGGTTTCCTGCATACGAGGAATTCCACTTACCTGTCAGTGTCATAGTGAATGACTTGAGACAACGGATCTGTACAAAACTGAACTTTTATCTTCCTCCCTGTAAACATGCACAATATCATGAACAATATCAAATGGATGCCCTGGAACCTTTCATAAATTGTAAAATACATACAACAGTTAGAGAATATTATTTCACTTATTCTCATTGTTATTCCCTCATGAACGTTATAGCCCTTCTCCTCTACTACACTCACCTTCTTTACCATCCTCCCCTTCGCCGTCATTGTAAAACTTGTAGAAAGCCTTGATTCTCTCCTGCTCTTGCTCCCAATTCCTCTCTTCTTCATACTCGTCATCTCCAAACTCTCCTGCCTCAGTGATTCTTGAGGCCTCATATTCGTTGTTGAAAAAGAAGCAATCATCCACGGATCCCTGGTTAGACGGGTGTATGGTTGTGTCATCCCCTAGCTGTACAACTGAATGGATGTCTATAGGCACCGCTTCTGCAGTAATCGGTGTCACGTCCGAAGGCAGTGTGTCTTCTTCGTCAGTGTCGTCTGTGTTTAATAACAGATCTTCGGACAAAAGGGCCCCGATTATCGACACGTCCGTATCCCAAGACGAGATGCTAAAAGCAGCCAGGTCATCAGAGATGTTCCCCCTGGAAAATGCTGCTCTGCTCTCACTCTGAGGTTGAGCGTCCTCCGGTGGCTTGTTGTTTTCAGGATCCTGGCGATACATATTATCTGTGTAGTCCTCATCACTTCTCCTCACTTGGATCTCATCATCACTGGAGCTATACGTGTCACTCTCAGACGGAAGTTGTCTCACGCATGTGTCGGCTTCACTGGTATATTGATATTGATATGAAACATTGGGCATTTATTTTGTTGCCCCGTTTTGCCCCTCCTCTTCTTCAGTATAGGTATTATCCCTCGCATCTAGGCACATAGGTTCACCTGTTTCATCTCCGTCATCACAGCCTTCCACAGCTGCACTACCCAATGCATGTTTGACAATCTCTATTTTTCCTCCCTTTTCTCCAGTCGCCAAATCCAGACCCATGATCTTCATATCAACATCTAACCCCATCCCTCCAGGATCCAGATCCTGGTCTTCCTTCTCATCGGTGTCTACAGCACTTCCCATCCATGTGATATCTGTCACACCTCTTTCCAGGTAGGTGCTCTGTTTTATGTTTGAACCACTGTCAGAGGTACAAGGCAAGGCATTCAATTTGTATTTACTTCCTTGATTTTTTCCTCCGTCTTCCATGTATTCGCATGAAGAAAAGTCTGACGGATAATCTGCAAAGCTCTCACCTGCCTCTTGGTGCTCATCCTCTGAGAAATCCTTCATTTTGTCCACAACATCTTCTTCAGTATCATCATCAGCAATAAGAGCCTGCAGATTTTGCATTGATATTTCAGGAAACTCAAACATGGCTTTCACAGCCCCATCTCCATAGGGATCTTCATCCTCCAGGGGAAAATACTGGGTGAGTAAATTCCCTTCTTTGCCTTCATCCTTTTCGATTTTCATGCCTTCACACTCTGTATCAGATGAATCCTCAAACCTTTCTTCTTCTCTTCTTTCCTCTTCAGTCCCATCACCTTGTATAATCATCCCACTGCCACCTTTAGGGACTCTCCCAAAATAGGACACATCCTCGTCACTCTCACCCTCACCTTGCTCCTCGTTTCTAACTTGAGGGTTTTCAGTACCCTCCGGGGCCAGAGGTTGTCCCTCAGCAAAGATCCTGTCCTCTTTATCTCCATCCCAGAACTCCTCGCCACAGTGAACAGACATCAACCAATCCCCTGGTTTCTTTCCTGTTCCCGTATCCTCTTCCTCTTCCTCATCATCTTCTCCAGAGACAGAACCTTCCCGTTCAGAATCTCCATCTGAGCTTTCATAATGCTCCTCTGGTGTTTTGTCCATGTTCATGTCATTGGCCCTTGTACTAGTGAAATCTTCTTCTTCCTTTTTAACATCAGTCTCCTGCTCAGCATCATTTTCAGCCATATTTATATCACTCGTTTCAAAGATAGACAAAACTCTAGTTTGACCAGTTGCTTCCTGATGCAGAGCTCCATCTTCCTCTGTTGGTATCGGTACGTTTTCATGAGAGCTGCCTGTCTTGTCCTCCTCAGACTTGTGATTAAAATATAAACTCTCAAAATTAAACTCTCCGTCAGGGAATGATGGAAGAGATGCTTCTGTAACAACATAATTTGCAAATTAAATACTTCAGTAAACTGTAAAAAATATATAATAATAATAACAATAAATCAAATACAACAAAAATTTAGCCTGCAGTGAAAAGATACAAGACATCTTTCTTACCTGAAAATGCATCAGTAAGTAGATCAGCAAAGCTTTGTTCCATTTTCGTTAGCTAAATGTAACAGGTAAGGCAATACTTTATAATCAGAGTTTTATCAAGACAAACATTCATGCATCGCCGAAGACACCGTGTGTCATTTGAAACACCTCTTCAGATACTCTCCTCGGCTGCAAGAGAGGAAGAGAGAGCAAAGTCTCATTTGTTGCGGCTGCAAGTGGCTTCCTGTCAAAAAGAAGGTGCATGAATCACACATTAAATGTAATATAACTAGTTACGGAGAATTACACAACGTCTATATTATGTCGGCCTACCGAAAAACTAAATATGATTTAAAAGATGTAAACGATTCTCTCTTAAAAAGTGAAATCAGAAAAGTTATTTAGTTTACTGTTGCTGCAGGAACGTATACCTCCAAAAGTATCATGAAATGATGTCAGCTTTGATGTGGCTTTGGTTTCAGATGCACAACATAAACCCCAGCAGTCAAACACCCACTTCCTTCATGCTGAAACAACTGACGTTTATTGTTGTCTAAGATGACAGAGTTAGAACCATAATTCAGAGTAAATATTCATGAAATATATATTTGAAAACAGCTAAAATCCAGTCAAACTACAGTTAAAATCATGATCTGTTGATGATTGAGTGTCCTGAGTGGTCTACAGCTCATGGCGGAGGAGGTAGCGGTGGTTGGGTTTCAGGTCAACTTCGACTGGGAAGTGATCACTCACCTCTAGAGCCTAAAAGGCCATAAAACGAACGAGGTTAATGTTCATGTTCATATTGAAGAAATATCAAACAGAACTCAAATTGAGCTGAACTCTACATGTGTGATTGTATAAGAACAGTACATATTTGGCAAGTTTACCTCCTCCTCAGTCAGATGGAACTTCTCTTTAAAGTTGAAAGGTTTAGCTGAACCTGGCACTATACTGGAGATGATCTCACGCCCATGGACAACTATCCTGTTTTGGGACGAATATGTGGAAGACACGTTGGATATCTGTAGCAAACAGCAATTATATTATGATTATAGTGATCATAACATCATGTGATGTTCTTACAAAAGCATCTGCACTCTTTGTGAATACAAAGTAATTGTTGATATCTACTCTGTGCTACTGTGGTAACATTGAGACCACACAGGAATAGCCAGATTGAATCACATCTAGTCAGGCTTGTAAAGATGGCAACAGTCACTGACCTATCATAAGCACAGTGTGTTTTCTCACGGACAGTAGTATCTTGCTCATCTCCAATTAGCCAGCGGAATTTGGGGTCACTCCTCAAACGGACAGCTCTCCAGCCCTTGATGGTGATGTAGCTGCAACCAGCGTTGAGGTCCCCTAAGATCACCACATTCTAGGCAAATGAGAGGAAGTAAAAAGGGAAGTTGAACAGATCAAAATTACGGACACATTTCATCACATGTGGAAGAGAAAACCAACATGAGGCTAAGCTGAGGAACATTGACTAATGTTAAGATATTGATCAAAATGATAACAAAAAAACAAAAAAACATGACAATTATGTTGCGGTTCAACCCACATCAGACTTCCACTTCTTGTACATTCCTTTGAAGACAGTATACAGTTCATCAATCTCCTTCATGGCTGTTTTGGGGCAGGTGTGCTGGCCAATCAGGACAAAATCCTTCACCACTGAAAAAGAGGACATATCTTGAATGACAGTGTCATCATTTTTCCTAAAATCCCAAAGATGTTATACATTTCTTCTTACGGGTAGTAGGGGAGTGAAAGCGGACGATGAAAGGCTCTCTGGAGAAAACATCGGTTTCGTTGGTCCCTTCCCCCTCCAGCTTAGGATACTGATAATGCTCTTTGACCTGCAGTACATTGTCTCTGGAGATGATGAGAGGAAAAGAGGGAATGAGTGATGTCACGTTGAGCTGACCATTTACAGTAACGTGTGACCCTGACGAAGGCGTACGCCGAAACATGTTGGTTTTAATGAATAAATACATATTTTTATTCTTCACCCGAGTGTGCAAGAAGTTTCCTTTACCTGTAAATGTAGACGTATTGCTCCTTGTAGGTCTTCCTCCCCAGCCTCTCACTCTCCAAATAGGAATATGAGTTGGATTTCTCAAATCTGGTGATAACGATAAAGTTTAAGTTGTTGATGGAACGCTACTCTCTGTTGTATGTGACAATAGATTCAACTGGTCTTCGCCAGATCTTTTTCAGATTTGTAACTTCTGCCCCAAAAAGTTCACAAAAGCTTGTACCTGTTGAGATCCTTAACCAGAGTTGGTATGGCTTCTCCTTTAGAGTCTCGGACCTCCTGAATAAGACACAAGTCACACCGAGAAAGGATCTTGGGAAATAAATAAACAAAGACGAATCAACTGTCTGCTTTTGCGTGGACGTTCATAGTCATAGTTCTGGTTAAAAATTATCATGTACACTTATAGTACCTTTAGTAGAATCCCCATAACCTTCTTGTTGTTTGCCTTCGCTTCCCCAAAGCTCTGAACATTGAAAGCACATATTTTCAGAGAAAGTGCGATGTTCAACATACAGAGCCCCACAAACCACAGCAGGAGAACTGGAGTCCTCATCTTGCAGAGGAGTATCACGCTGTAAGTAAAAGAAACACGTTTGGCAAGATCCCCTTTTTAAATCTTGTGAAATATGTTACCAAAAAAAAAAGAGCCATTTGGCATTAGACACGTTATATCTACAAAATGTTGTTCAACACTACATCCATCGTTTTGAGGCCTTTTACCTTCAGTGCTAGTTTCCCAGGGAGACTGACCTCAGTCCAGTAAAGATCCATCTCTTGAATGGCCTGTGATCTATTTGGGGAACATACAGGTAAACCTGGGTGAAAGACAGGGGCCATGGATCTGTGTGGTGGATATGCTGTGTCAGTACGCTTCGAGAATGGAGCTTTATCTAGAACAGTTAAAACCGCTGAATACAATGAACAATGGGCTCCATCCCACTCAGAAAGTTCAGCTGTGAGTGTTGTTTTGTCTCCAAGTTTGAGTGTGATCAAACAATAGATGGTGCCATGTGACATGTCTATGTCAGTTTCATGAACGTTTTGTACAGAACTCACCGTATATCATTCTGTCAGTTTACCATAGACAAGAGCAGCCAGTAGCTACCACATCACTCAGCTGTGTGCTAACCGGTCCTGTGGAAGAGGTGGAGCTCCTTCTCACCAGAAACTCTTAGGAATGGTTTCTGGCCCTATTGCTTTACCCATATGCCATATTATGAATCTAAGTTTACAGAAGGGTGTATGTCCCTTGGCATGGAAAGCTGCAAAAGTTATTCCTTTACCCAAAAACAAGAAGGACATGTTTACAGGTGCTAATAGCCGTCCTATCAGCATACTTCCGGTGCTGAGCAAGCTCATGGAAAGAGTTGTGTTTGATCAGGTTTTTCTTTTTCTGTTAACAAACTTAACTCTGAATTTCAGCATGCCTACAAAAAAGATCACTCCACAAGTACAGCTTTAATGCAGATGACTGATCAGTGGCTGAGTGATATAGATAGGAAAAGGATTGTGGGTGCTGTGCTACTTGATTTTAGTGCCGCGTTTGATTTAATAGACCACGAGATGCTTTTAATGAAACTGGCTGCTTATGGCTTTAATCATTTGACCCTTAATTGGATGAGGAGCTACTTATTAAACAGAACACAGACTGTTTACTTTA
>OMLI01058911.1:1758-12097 GCA_900302605.1 Rondeletia loricata
GGGGGGGGATATTAGGTTGGTAAGGGTAAAAGGTTGACTGTGGGTATCTAAGGTCACTCAGGGTTTTTGACCTGATGATGGTTACAAGATTTTTATCTATCAATATGTGCCCATGATGACAAAGGTGATCATAGATAGGATAAGAAGCCTCCTTGTATCCTGGGTTGTTTACTTGCCAATGGGGTTCCCAATCCCTATTAAACCTGGGGATGTGTAGTGCAAAATTCATCATTGACATTCATCATCCCATATCTCTCAAGTATAGCCCACCGAGGACTTCAGTTTCATGATATCTTATCTTATCTTATCTATAAAATACTGCATCAATCATTTGAAGAAAAGAAAATGAGTCGAGAGTAAGAGTAACTAACTGGAACTAAACTCGTTGTGTGCTCTTCCAGGAGGAGAGCACAAGGAATAGCTTGCAATGCTAAATCTAATCATAGTTAATCAGGGCTTAAAGCAGGGATACATATATATTTATACAGACCTGCCATATCAAGTTCCAATTGAATGTTCAAATGTTATTGGGGAAGTGAGTGAGAATTTTTGCCAGATCACCGAGCGTGCCGGCCAAGAATAATCTGTCCCTAACTGACTGACCCCCCCGTTGTTGAAACACGCATGCGCGTAAGTCCCATTTGTGTAGACCATCGATATAACGAAACTACATTTACCCTTGAGCTGTCGTCGTTTGTTTATTTTGAAATAATTAACTGCAGACGAGACGTAATTATTTTGTTCTTAATCATCACAAGCATAGGAATTTGGCATAATAGAAGCAACATGTAACACAAGGACTTCTGATAGAAACAAAAAATACAGAATATTTGCCTGATTCTGCCAAATTTAAGTCTTGGGGCACCATTTTCAGGCTCTGAGGCAAAGCCTTATACCCGAAAACAGGCGGTGTCGCATGAATTGTAGCATGGAACATGGAATGGATTGCACTGAGTCTACTATATGTGCAGAAGAGCACTGCAATCTATTTTCCATGCCACATTTTATGCCACAGCATCTGTTTTAGGGCACAGGGCATTGCCCAAGAGCCTGAAAATGGTGCACTACATCTCGTTGACATTCAATAGAGGAAGAGGAAGTATCTTCTGGAACCTACATGAAAAGAGGGCCCACTACCATTTATGGACAGAAAGTCATGGGTCAAATGTTTCAGTTCCTGACAGACAATGTTCCCCACAGGCTGCATTCATGGTCTGGCTAAACTAGGCTTGCCTAGTTTCACTTGTTTGAAAACTAATTCCTCCAATCACATCTGCTTCAATGGAACAACTAACCAGAATAACCTGACTGACCTTGGATTTGTTTCTGCAGACCATGACTGTGAAATTTGGTGTTCATGGAGGCCTGCAGAACTGACCTGAGATCTGTTCAGGATGGGTGCGTAGAGTGTCCATGAAGTTACTCATGGCTGTCAATTCCCTCCAAAGGTGGCCGAGCTGAAGGAACTCTGGGTCACTGAACAGAAGCTCTTGGGCATCCAAGTAAAACCGAGTGAATCTGAGGAACGAGGGCAAGAACAGATCATACACTGCTGTAAACACTGTTGGACTTGCTTATCTGGACATACATTTAAAGAGGGGGAAAAAGCAAGTACAGATTCACAGCAAACATATATTCACATACGAATGCATACACACACACACACATACACTTGCAAACAAGTGAAACATCAGGCCCACATCTCGAATAGACAGAAATCCCGAATCATTTAAACATACTCTCTCTGACTTAATTACATAATACTGGCCTTTCATCTCAGATCAAATGTTTCATGTGAATCCAAAAACCTCTGGCCTAAAATGACCTTCCTCTATCAGCCCAGGGTGATGCTCACATGGAGTTGTTGTAGTTGGACACCAGGCCTGGGGATTCACCGCGGGTGGGGTACTGGAAACAAGGGTTGTTGGCATTGCAGAAGATTCCCTGGATCCATGGCAGGATCCCTGTGGATGGCATGGCCTTGTTGGGGAAGTGGCCTGAGCCAGAGGAGATACCGTTAGCTTTTAGTGCAAAGCCACTGAGTCAGCCCAGCCATTTTGCTTCCATTTACACAAGTCAAATTACAATTACGAACAAGGTGCATTGGATCATGGATGATGATTTCTTGTTCTATCTCTGTTGGTTGAAATGTTGCTAATATTTAGTTGAGACTTATAAAGAGTTCTTTGTTTACATTCATGTTGGCGGTAGAGTGGATTGGCTCTTCTTAGCCACACTAGTCCCATGAACAGCATCACGGGCCACATGATCTCCATGAAGAACCGCACCTGGATGAAACACACAAATACACCCTGTAACTCTTTGCATTTTATTCTAACTAAATGGTGTTTGCAAGCAGTCATTAATTTCATTAACAGATCTTTTCGAAAGATGTTAACCCAAAGTACTTGGATGCATTTGGTGTTTTTGCAAAGACGCAAAAAATGACTTCCAGCCAAGACACATAATGCCTAGTTAATTCTTAGCAGAAGTAGGAGGCGATTGGCATGTCCAGTACCGTATGTCCTATCTTGGACCGCTGTGTGTTTTTTAACATCTCTGGTGAAGCTTCACAGGGGAGGAATTGGCACAGTGTGTGGTCTGGCAATGGGTAGTTGAGCTTTCCCATTGATCTAAGAACCAACAGCTATAGCATTGTGCTCCACATTTATGTAACAGGAGACCAAGTTAACAGTAAAACTTTCCAAATGCTATGACAGATGCTCCTGATCTCTTAACTTTACAGTGATCCAGAATATCCATACGGTATTTCCATGGAAAATGCCTTATGACTTCCATCAAAATGACCATTTACAACTAGTTTCAGTTGTGAACAGTGTTAGGGAAAGTTACTTTAAAAGTAATTAGTTACTTTAATTTTAAAAGGAATGTTACAAAGTTACTCATTACTAAAAAGTAACTCGTTAGAGTACTTTTGTGTTACCCACTTCAAAAACATACATGCTGTAGCAATATGGCTTGTGCTGCCAACTGTGTTGTCCATCATTTAAAAAACATGTAATGCAAGACTCCTGCTCTGTTTTTAAAACAGTAAGCCAGTCTCATTTATATCAAGCAGACTTAGATTGTGTTTTCTCAGTTAGCAGCTTGTTGTTTGCATGAGACGTGCAGGATTTTCACTTTTTTCTTCTTTTTAAAAAATGTGCACCAACAAAAATTAAACAATAAGAAACAACAATAAAAGTAGCATTCTAATTTCAAAATGTAACTAATAACGGATTACAAGAATTGAAAAAGTAACACGTAAAATTACTAGTTAACACAGAAAAGTAATCTCTAATGTTTAAGCTACTCTTAACGTGTTACAAAGTAATGTGTCAGCCTCAACAGTAGTTGTGAACTATGTTCACAAGAGTTCAAAGCAGAGGAGTAGCTCTTTTGCTGGAGTAGTTTGACAAAGTAATGCAGAAATAAGAACTGCACAAAAGACAATTTTATAATTATGTCCCCATGATGCACAACATAAAAGCCTTTAAAGTATAGTAGATGAGCCAGTATCATCAGCAAACAATGACACCTGAATGTATTTTAGCTATCCACGACCCTCACCAGGAGAACTGTTGTAATGGATGGATGGAGGGATTTTACCTTCTGCCTCTTGCGGACGGTCCAGTTCTTCCACAGCAGGAGCCGGACCTGGCTGCCCGCCCCCATGACTCCTCCTTTTCACCCCCGCAGGGGTCGCCACCAGCCCACAAACCTGTATTCAACCATCCCACAGCTAACTTACGAGCTAAATAAAATCACTTTATTACCTTGTATCTCACAATGCCTGTGTTAATATTAGCATGTTTTGTTTACTGTAAAGTATGCAGATTCAGATACTGTTGTCCCTATTCTTTCATCGAAGAAAGCGTTACAACAAAAGTGTGTTGTTTATCACTGCAAATCTGAGGTTATCATTTACTGCGCTCTCATTTGTAGTTCGTTTTCAATGGCAGAACTGCTGTGATACAGTAAGAATAATCATAATTTAACATGACCTGATGATATGGTTCAAATCTGAATTTTCTGCAATATCCTTGAGGAATTTAATTTTTACAGAGAACAGAGTACTCTCAATACAGTGTTACAATATGGACTGATGTGCAGTTACAAAAATAGAATAGGGTTGACAAGTATGGTCCTGTTTTGCTATACTGTTCAATTAAGAATAGATTTTATAACAAAGTAAACAGAAGAGGAACATTTTTAAGTAATAAGAATCTATTTTTACACAAATATCCATCAATTTGTAGGATTATTTGTATTTTTAAAGTTAAATTTACACTATGCTGCTTAACTCGTCTACATAGTAAAGGTGTTCATCCACTGAGTGCTCCAAGTGAAGGCTAGTAATAGCACTGTAATGGGGTTAATGAGCTCAAGACACATCACAGTGTGACGATTACACACAAAGACTCAACTTTCCACTGTCTATAAATATGCACTCTGTACTATCTATGGTTCATTTTCACTACCAAACAGCACAATACTGTGTACATCTGGTATATTTTCTAATGTAACACAATTTGCTTGAATCCAGGTCAGTTACAGCCATTATGCAATACTATCACAACCACGTCACCAATTGCTTACATTATGTATGAATAAACACGACCATAGGTTAGTACAACGCATCACTTACCTCAGAGGAACACTTGCACCGTGGACTGACACCTAATGAGTACAGCATAACACCAAATATTGTACCGAGTGTTGCTAACACAGCTCGTTTCCCAGACCTTGTGAATAGTTAAGCAGATTGATTTAATCTTCTTTCTCAGTGCTGGGAGACTGCCAACTCCTCTCATCCATTTGTAGAGACCTAGATAACCTAACCAGCAGGCCTAAATTATATAATCCCACCTGTTTTAAAGAGTAATTATATAATAATTGTAGACAAGGTCTAATATCCCTATACATGCTAAGGTTATCATGCTGCTGCTTGGTATTGTTCAAATACAAGACATGGATCAAGCTTCTCTTGCTAAACATGAGATAATCGAGTCAGTATTGCATCATTTCTAATATCAATATGGAAAATCAATCTTGTTCATTACTATTATTATGATGAAGGTGTTGCAAATTCAGAAATATGCAGGAAAAACTAAACTTATCATGGTTGGAAGTTGTCAGATATATTTTAATAAGTTACAAAAAGGTGTTTGTTTTCATGTACCTGTTTTGTACACTGAACTTAATACAATTAAACAGTCTGTCAACCTTGCAGATTACCATGAAAAACAGATATCATTTAAATAAAGGATGCACTTACTATCACTTATACAGACCATGTAAGATTAAGGTTATTAATAAAAACTACTTCTGTTGTAAAAAGAAAAAGCTGCTTTGGCTATCAAGACATTTATATGTTATATCCTCATTAAAACAAGCAAGATGTTGCCATGATAGCATCCAATGGCATTTCTAAAAGCTTTTCAGATCAGGTAAAGTTGACACCATTAAGTTCAACAATATAAAAACAAGTGGATGTATACTCTCTGCAACTGGTGCTTCGTAACATGACCAAATCTCAATCAAGATACCAAGTATAGCATGTAACAAAAGTGATTATATTACTTGATACACAAGTTATTACCGAAATGATTAAACCTAAATGTAACAGTTTACAATATTCTGATTTACAGCAGGCAGACACATACAACTCAGAAAAGATTTGTGGAAGAGTATTAAGCCAGGTAAGTGCACCAAACTCTTTTTCAATGTAGTAGCTACATACAGTTTAAACAGTTTAAATCATAGTTTTTTGGTATATAAACATACATACATAGTGAGCAAGTAAGAACTTTATACAAAATATTTGAATAAAATATCATTGCACAGCTTAAAAAAGAATTATAAATATTCTGACCTGGTAACAGTGAGTATTGAGCAAGTGATTTGTAAATTAAATCTTGGTTTGATAATGAGGTGAAGCAACTTAAAAATATACAGCATTATAAGTGCATCCTGTTTGTCTTTTGAGGACCAATGGTACATTACTTCTCCACCCCCTGCCCAAAATCATGGGGCATCCAGCGAGATAACAGGGAATATATTAATATAGAACACTTCCACAGGTCATTTTCTTTGCAGAGTCCATGTAAATATTTGTTATTGTTTCTCTAATACAATATGGCACATATTATTCACATTCTACCACTTAGTCTTAGATCTCTGATGGCCCTTGACTCTCAATGGTTGTCTATGGGTGTCAGAGGATCACACAAAATGAGCCTCTCGATGCTCCACCTCTTGGAGGCGTCTGGGCCTTAGTCTCTGGTAGACTGGTTTGGCCTGGTTTTGGCCAAGCTCCTCTGGGCTGGAGCTGGGGGACTGGGGCACGGAGAGAGACATGGCTGCCTGCTCAGCCTCAATGTCCTCCTCAAGAGGCTCGTCTACAGACACCTCAATCTCAATCCCCAGCTCCTCCTCCTCCTCTTCCTCGTCATCCTCCTCTTCTTCTTCCTCCTCAGCGCTGTTAGCTAACACACAGTTCTCCAGCACTTTGGCTTTGCTCCCTGACGGGGGCTTGTAGAAGGTTCCTGGGGGAGGCTGCAGAGTCCTCGGTGCCCTGAAAGCCGTTGTGACTGGGCTGTACTCGCTTACATTGTCTTCCCTTCTCAAAGTCCTGCTGGGTCGCACCGCGATGGTGTAAGGTCTATTGGGGTAGATGGTGCTAGTAGTGCTCCCAGTACTTCCAAGGGAGTAGACCGACATGGATGACGGCACAGAAGCTGGTAAGTTACTGTCATCTGTTACTGTGCTCTCTGCTGGTGAACTGACAGTCCTAGAGGCAACATTGTAATGCTTGTACTGTTTGTCCCAAGTCCTTCGTAAGGTCTGGGTGTCGATGAATGTACTCCGGTAATGTGTGCCCACTCGCGACTTCGTTTTCTCTGCTTCGCACACCTCTTCGATGGACCGGTCGCAACCGCTCCCTTTGCCGTTGTCTTGGTCATTGCTGTTTCGGGCATTGTTCTTGTCTACATGGCCACGGTTGAGTAGCCGTTCGGCAGGCATGCTAATCGGCCGGGAGGAGAATTTGTTGCGAGGGTGTCGGAGCTGGACCCTGGTGATGGTGATGTGATGAGAACGACTGAGACCTCTCTCACCAGACCTCTGGACCTCAGGGACACTCGCTGACAAAACCCCGTTGAAGGTCTCTGAATCCATGTCCTCAGCTTAAAACAGAGAGATGAACAAGAAGTTAAACATGAACATGTCAAGTAAAATGATGTGCTTATGAGTCGATGTGCCTCAATGTTACCAATTAAATGCCAATGGTAATATCACCAAATATTGTGCTTAATTATATTTTTGGACTTTAGATACTGTAGCATTCATGGGAGCAATCCGTTCTTAGACAATAGCCAGAACCAGAGTAATGTAAAAGTATAATGCCACTGGATGAACAGAAAGCTATCAGAAAATACTTCTGGACTATGAGTAATATGTGTGTATAAATGTGGTGCTATCTATTGGGTATCTAGCTCTGTAACAATACTGACCAGGTTCAAAATCCCTCCCATCAAGGCTTGGCATGGTCTCCTGGACCTCAGCCAGTAAGTGGGAAGAAGGAATTATGGAGGAATGCCTCTTATACACCTTAGAGCTCTGCTGTGATGGTAAGACAGAACATAGATAAGGACAGAAAACAAAGTGAAAGAAAGAACATAGATAAGGACAGAAAACAAAGCGAAAGAAACAGAGAAAGAGAGAAACATTAGTCCTTTATTGCTATTATCAATGTCCCATTTGATGTTAAATGAGACATTGATATGGGGAAAATCTGCTGGATTGCTTTACGGCACAAAGGGAGATTGCCTTTTAAAAGTGGAAGAGGGCGTGTTCTTCCAGCGCAAATAGAGCTAAAGCTGTCAGTGTTTCTCGCAATGACAGATGGTGGAGAGAGTGAAAGGCCGATGGAAAAATCACTTAAACATGTTTATCTTCTTCACTAAAGCCAAAAAGAAAACCTTTGTCTGAAGAAGCAAAGATCCTCATTGCAACAGGTTTTGTGGTTTTTGATTGATTGATTGAGGTCTTTATTGATGCAGTAAAACAAGTATTGAGCATTCAATACAAATAATCTTGATCAAAAGGATAAAAACACAATAAAGCCCTAGAGCTTGTTTCCATTGTGGTGGTAAATGTAGTCTTCATTTTGAGAAACACTAGCCCTACCTGTCAAGCACTTTTAAGAAACATTATGTATAAATGTATGTGCCGACTAGACAAGTCGGAGAATAACGTTATTGTGGTTTTAACCAACCCTGTAAAGAGTTATACTCGCTTCTCATCAAATATGTGGAGACATTGGCGCAAAAGCCTCTACGTAAACTTTTAGATGGACAAATGTTTTTCCCCTGTAATTTACTATGTCATTTTCTATTACCTCTCTTTGTATATGTCCTTTGTCTTGTACTGTTCTTTTTATCTGATATGGACCTCTATTAAGATGAGTCTGGAATAAAAGTTTAATTGAATTGAAACTAGTGCAGTGCCCGTTCAGACCGGGGCGATTTTCTCGAGAACCGCTAGAGTGCAGTGCCCGGTACGCCTGTATGCCTGCGTAGCATGCCACGACAGCAGTGCCCGTTTGGACCGGGCTGATTTTCTCGAGAACCGCTCGTCCGATCGACACTGCACTCCGTAGGGTCCTCAGCAATACACCTGCCGAGTTTAAAGTCGATTGGGTGAGCGGTTCGCGAGACAGACACACAGAGATTTCTGCCATTAGAGAGATAACAGTACCACTGGTGTGAGATAGACCATGGTCTCATTTGTTTTCACAATTAATTTGGCAATGATATTGATGTTTAAATATGCTACATGTAACAACTTTAAAATAAAATCTTATTTTCAGCATGGAATCAGCATGGAATCTCTCACCTATTTGCTTAAACTCCCCAGCACCAGACTTTTACCACACTTTTAACCTTTTAAAGGTCTTGCTCGTAAAAGAGATCCTTGATCTCAAGCATTTTACCTGGTTAAATAAAGGTCAAATAAAAATAAATAAAGGATAACAATATTAATTTTGTGTTTTTAGACTCTTTTTAATGTATAATAGACTATATGTTTCTTTGGTATGTCTTATCCTTGTAATCATCTTGGAATTCAGATTCTTCTCTGCTATGTGATGAAATAAAACTTGAACTTGAACTTGAACTTATGAACCTCACGAAATGAGCCTGGACTTTGATCACATTACTGTAGCACTGTGTTCAGAGGAAATATCCTATTTTCTGTTGCGCCTCCCGCCTCACCTCCTTGATGTCTCCCAGGGACTTGGAGTGCCTGCTCAGCTGCTGCTCCTTCTCCTGGTGGGTGAGTCGGGTGTCAGGGTGGGGGTGGGCGTCAACCCCGGTGGGCGAGGTGCCGGCCAGGGGGCTGAGGGGGGTGTCGAAGACCATCTGGTAGTGTCTGATCAGCAGCTCCACAATGAGGGCCTGGTAGGGGTAATCCACCAGGGATGAGAGGGAAACCTCTGCGTCCGTCTGCCTCGGCTTGATCAGCGTCGGGCCAAAGATGATGCCTAGGTTGCTGGCCGTCATCTTATTCTCCTCCGATTGCTCCGTCACCCTGAAGGGAGGATGGAACAACTATTAAAGCTCAATTCAAATCAGTCAGTAGGGACCTGTGAAGGCCACTAAGCAGGAAAGATTAGACATTTTCACCCAGCTTTTGTGGGTTATATTTTACAGCAAACCAAACATTGCAATGTCAACCACAAACAAAAAGTAAGTAGTTGTGTCCTGCCATTGCATTTCATTCTATTGTTGCAATCAGTACACTGATGAAAGGCAAGGGGTGAAACGTCTGTACCTTGATCTGCTCCTCTGTATTAAAACTTTAGGACGCAATTGCGCCTTACGGTGAAGTGCACCTTTTTGCTTTGAGTGCAGTGAAGCATCTGTTTTGTGCAATCTGTCACAATCTGTTATGTTTACCGTCCTTATAAGGACTAATAAGATATATCCTCCGTTTCCTGTTTTCTATTTTAGTGGGGTGGAATGGAAGATTTTCATGTTTCCAGCAAGAGGTCATATTTTTCATTGCTGAAAGAATGTAAAATGTAGGGGACATTGAGAGGTTCATTTATGTTGTCAAGCTCCAGAGAAATTTCAAACAAAGGTTATTGTCATAGTATTATGTGCAACTGGTCAGAAATAGCAGTTATTTGGATAATGTTGAATCCGATGGCTGGATAATATTGATTACCACATGATATTTTTTTGTTGATTACCACGATTCCCAAGCAGAGTCAAAATAAGGACACCATAACAAGTAAACTCTGCATTGCTCTTCATGGCACTGAATCAAATCGAAT
>OMLI01058912.1:8872-25967 GCA_900302605.1 Rondeletia loricata
CTCCCCCCCCGTGTGGTAAAGCACCGCAGTACTGCAATAAAGCTTTTTGCACATAAGCCTTTGATTTGTGCCTCACGTTAAAGTACATAATGTCATCGCTCGCAGTTTTAGTTACCCGTGTTTAGATTTTCTTTGTTGTGTGTGTGTGTGAATACAGTGACCAGCAGAAGTGACCAGCTCGCAATGCAGATTGAAGTGTGTGCGTTTTATGTGTGTGTGTGTCTAAGTGGCATTTCTTAAATGAGAAAGGCAAACTGTAAGTTACTCTGTTACAGGAAAGGCTGGTCAATGTATGAATTGACCCTAGTACCAACACTATATGCTTATTCCGGCCCCTCTATCACGAAATTCATGTTGGAATACAGAATGGCCTAATACTGTACAACCCACAGTGGTTAACAAAGAAATTATATTTGAATATGAAAGTGTAATATTGCTAATTGGTCTGTTTGATTTGCTGGATGTCTTTAATTTCTTGAGCTTTTTGTTTTGCATCGTCTGATTTTTCAAGAGACCCGTCTGCTGTAGAGGACTGGACTGATGGGTATGAATGGGTCAACATGCGACTGTATCTCACTTGAAATGTATATAAACTGGTTCTATTAAATAAAGAGCTGTACATATTCAACCAGAGGAACAGTGCAGTGCATCTTTGTTGTGATTAAAGGGAAAATCCACCCTTCCACTGCCCCTTACTCAAAACCCAACGTGTCTTGTGACTGCATTGCATTCTGGTCTATTGAGGCTACTGTTGGTGGATACATTGGTATCTCTTCCTCTTCTACGATGGGTTTCTCCCTGTATGATTGTTGACCGTGCAAAATGGTGAGTCTAAAAAGAAGCCCTTGCTCTTTGATTCCCAAACCGTTGATGTTTTAGATTGTTTAATTTCTTTCTGACTTCAAACTCGGTTGTACTGTAGCTGGAAATATCTCGACGTGACATCACATCGTCCACGTTTGGCCTGTTCTCGATGGGAATAAGAAAAACACACCACCAAACAACAAAATGTACCCAGAAATGTAAGGCTCATCACCATTAGCTGTGGATTTTAAATATCAGATGACACAGAAAATAAGATATTTCACAATGACTAAGAATTTTTATTGAGGCGTGTGATTGTCTTTGACTTTGCTGTATGTCACCCTGTCATGCTACGAGTATAACCAAGCTAAAGCTGTGAGATTCATCCACTATGGGCTTACCACAACACTTCTGCAATATACCACTCTGGGGTTTTATTTTAATTTTGTATCTCAACCTTTTGAAACGGAGTGGAAAGTTTTTGTCACATGCAGCTTGAAACCACAATCCTCCCCCCTACCACCTCTCCCTTTTGATTTTTGGTCTTGATAAACGACAGACCATACTGCCTTTTGTTTAGAAGCCCTTTGTTGCAGCTGAAGAGCTTTGGTCGCCTTGGTCTTGGTCTTGGTCTTGGTCATCATCATCCTCATCATCCTCATCATGCGTACCAGTCACATCCTTCTGCTGTGCATCCTGGGAGCTGCGCTGCTTTCCTCAGCGATGGCCAACAGTGAGATGACCTTTTGATTCATAGTTTAGAAAGTGGCGAACCTAGCTACTCCTAAACCTCGCAGGTCATTTTTCAAGGTGTTAACTGTAAACACACCCTGCTAATATATAACCGGATTTTCTTTTATTCAGATGGAAATGGTCCAGATGACTGCTGTTTCATATTCTACTCGAGGCGAGTGAACAAAAAGCTCATCAGGTCGTATCGTATGACCGATCACCGGTGCCCAAAGTCAGGAGCCATGTAAGTGCTGAAGTTTCCTTTCATCTTTGATAAGTTTAATAGTTTTTACAAGGAACGTCCACACACCTAGACACTTTTTTCATTCATTTCCATGCTGCATATATTTCATATCTTTGGTATATTTTCATATTGTTCATATGTTTTGTCTCTATGTTCTACTGCTTTTATTGTGTACTCTGCATAAAGGCTGTAATTGACATATTTTCATACTTTTCATTCAAATATGTCTACTTAATATATTCTAGTGTAATTATCAGTTGCGTTATGTTTAATACTTCCCATTTGCTCTATTCTTTTTTATATTCCATAGTATTTTCTTTACTCTATCCTTCTACTATTTGGCTGCTGCAACGACCCAGTTTCCCCACAGGGATCAATAAAGTTTGCTTTTACTGTTATCCTGTTTTATCTAATTCACAAACCACTATCCAACATTATCATTTTCTTGTTCTTTCTTTCAGTCTGGTGACACAAAGGAATCGGCATATCTGTGTGGATCCTAGTCTCGCCTGGGTTCAGGGCATCATGAAGAATCTGGATGAAAGTACCTTTTAAAAAACAAAAAGGCCTATCTGGAAAAAACGCAGCCTAATGCAGCCATTACAGAAGGAAATGTTCCGTCTGTAATGTTACACCGGCTTTCTTTGCTTCATCTGGTCACATACTGTGAAATGCATGTTTAACATTTTAGATGTCATATGATAATGATTTTGGTATTTCCAAATTTGCAATAGGTAAGCGCTTACGAATAAATAATCATTTTGAGCATGGATTGGCACTTTGTCCAACTTAATCATTTCTTTTTGTAATTCCTTTTTTAATATTTTGTATTAACCCACAATGTAGATCTTTAAATCTGCTATTAATAAACAGTTTTGTAAATACACTGTCATTCTTGATATTTAAGTTCAAAATTTTCTAGTCTGCTGAACTATTAAATGATCTGGGGTTTGTGGTTTGTGAAAGATGTCTGAAACAATCTCGTGGGGAGCCTAGCTTTGTGAGAAAAACAAAGTTTGACGCAACATACTCTGTAAAGTAGAGGTCAGGAAATGTAAGATCATTCAAAGAAATGAGAAATTATACATACACAAAAAATCAACAACATCTTTGGTAATATTTGACACTTACATCTGAAAGTAACTTACATGATGAATCTAGAGCAGATGTATATGGTTAAATGGTTAAATACTCATATCTCTTAACCCAACCCAACACTCCAACACACATGCACGCACACGCACGCACGCACGCACGCACTCACACAGATTAATCTATTTTAAAATCTTTGACGTGTTGTGTTACTTCTCGCAAGACCTACATAATATGAGTCCCACTGTTCAGAAGGAAGCAGACAGCAACAGGTTTTGTGTTTTCAGTAGAACTGAGACGGTGACATTGTTGCACTTAATATAAAAATGGAGCAGAGAGTTCTGATCAGTTTGGCTCTCTTGACAACTGTATGGATTGTCTTGTTTTTCACGGCAGATCCTTTCTCAGGTATCTAATCAGTTTTATTGTTTTTCCTTTGCACTTTCACAATGAAAAGTATGTTAGAAATGATGGTTATGGTTGTTATTAGCAGTAGTAGTAGTAGTATCTAGTATCATGTGGTAACTGATGTTACCACAATGCACTACATTAACAAATTCTATTAACTGCTCTGCTATTCTAAGTGACCTTGTTTTGATTGACAGTGTTTGTAAAGAGAAGCAGCACTAACACCACTGATGGGGAGATACTCTGGTATGGAGAGTTTTGTGTTCAGCTCCCATCTGATATCAACTGGACATCAACTCTACAATCAATACCAGTCAACATCACCTCTAATGAAACCCATGCCGTCAACACGACCTTTGAAGGTAAGCCATTCTTATCACCATGTAAGTGTATTCTTGTATGTTTCATGTGTCTGAATTTGCCCATATTTGCAGTTTCATCTTATCTTATTTAGCCTGGTTAATGGTGTAATAATTGATTTCATCGAGCACAATCCAGAGTAGTTATGTTCCAGATACAGGAGACCTAAAATGCTGAAGTCCATGTTTATTTTCTACAGCAATCGGAGAGAGCAACCTGACGTTGCACGAAGGCGGCAACTCAATCAACAAGAACAAAAGCCGGCTAGATTGTACGTGCAACAAGACAAATGTGCCGCCAAAAGATCTGTACTCCTTACAGCTGTCAGAGATAAGACCTCCTGGACCAGGATGTGAACCTAAGATGTTGTAAGTTAATGTTGACTGTTTTGGCTTTGAAATGATGGTAGCATATTAAATAATACAAATACTACTAATAATCAGCATTTTGTTGTTTTTCCCTTGCACTTTGAGATTTGCTTCAAATTATTATCGTTATCATTATTATTAGTAGTAGTTGTAGTAGTAACAGTAATAATAGAAGTAGTAGTAATAGTAGTGGTAGTATTAGCAGTAGCAGTAGTAGTAGTAGTAGTATTAAATCATTGCTTTACCACCTTATATTTCCATTATATTTGTCCTGATTGTGTCTCTTTTTGTTTTGGACTAGCATGACGTTTACCGACATGGTGCTGTGTATTGACCTCAAACGCTACTTTTCTGCCATTGCTCCACTTGTTTCGTGAGTTCTGGATCTTTGGATCTTTTCGGATGTGCAAATCAGCCCCACAGAATCCATACTAATGCATTAATAAAACAAACACAACTTTATGATACAGTTCTATGTGTATAGCAGTATTTGCCATTGCAAAACATTTTTGCATCCTGGTGTGGCCAAACATTGTAGTCTTTTACTCTGGTGTATTTCCACCACTAGAGACTGGGATGAGATGGAGCCAACTATTCCCCCTTCTAGACCGGGACTGGCTTCCTCAGAGCCAACCAGAGCCTCCGAGTTTATTTCCACCACTAGAGACTGGGATGAGATGGAGCCAACTATTCCCCCTTCTAGGCCGGGACTGGCTTCCTCAGAGCCAACCAGAGCCTCCGAGTTTATTTCCACCAGCAGGACAGAAACTGGTCTTCCTGTAGCGACCCATAATCCAAAAGCTACTGACCAAGAGAGAGACACCCGTAACCAAGGAGCAGACATTTCTACAAGTGAGTCTGTCCTTAAAAGTGTGCTCAACATTTGTTTTTCCTTTCTCCGTGTGAAAGTTGGAAGCAAATGTTTCTTTTGTCATCTGCAGCTATAGCATGTCTAAATAATCATCTTCTTGGTACGGTGCTAAGAATGTTTACACCAGAGTTTTTGCACCATCTCAGACTTTCAGAAGCAGCTATTTCAACTGGCAGCAATGACAACGGAAATAAAACAGGTCAAGTGATCAAAATCTCTTTCTGCCCATATGATCAACATTTGTATATTTTTTAGTATTGGACACCACTTTCTGCTGCTTCAGGACTTTATCAACGCCTCTTCCTGTGAGATACATTACGGGGTATATGGTATCACATCGTTCGTGTCCTACTGTCGCCATTATGTAAGTAAAAGCTAGATATAAAGGGTATGAGCAGGGATATGATACTATAGATTTGGCTATAGATTCCTTCATTCTTCAATTCTGAGCAGATGAAGGCACTAATGTGGCATGGCACATATTCCATCAACAACTTTTGAAAATTTTTACAATTTGTTTTGTCCAAGAGATCATATCTACCTTTAAATTTCAGTGTATTTTTAGAGGTATTACAATGGTTTTGACTAACATTGTGTTATTAACAGAGGTGCTCATCTTTATTTTCTCTCTTCAGACTATTCACAACTAAAAACAAAAGCATCTGTGTGGATCCAAACGCTGCATGGCTCCAGCGAGTTATGAAACATTTTGATTTGAAGATGAAATCAAAAGCTATACAGTAAAACAAATACAATTGAGAAGTTTGATGCTTTTCAATTCATATCCACTGGAGTGAAGCCGAATGCTTTCCAAGTTTATTTACGTGCGCCTGCTTTTAATTTCTAAACTTCTGTGAACAATGTGTAAGATAATTTTGTTTTTGCCTGAGATTCAGATTTAAGATTTTAATTAATGAAGGAGACTAAATGGAAGCAGGGTCTGATAGCTATTGTGTGGTTAGGCGTAAGATTCTTGTGCTGTGGATTTTAAGAAATTCAGCATAACATAGTCTCAACCACCAACAATAAAGAGTTGTATGATATTATGATGCCACCACATGGTTGTAGGCTCCAATTCACAGCTTCACCCCTCTGATTTCTCTTATTTACTCATCTAAATGAATCAAAGATGAAAACAAAAAACATTCCATATATTTTGCTTGAAGTCATAATGTATTAAATGAAAGGGTTTTAATGCTACATGAACAAAATTTGCACAATGCACCTCACCAACAAATTAATTTGAGCCCATATCATTAATAGGTACGATCAATGGCATAATAATTCTTGGTCAAAATGTAAATAACAGTTAAATGAATAGCCTGTAGCTCTTCATGGAGGACTGATGGAGACCACTTAAGAAATAGCATTGTTAGATGTTACACTTATCGTACACCTTATGTAAAATAGACCTGGTATATGACATGTATCTGCTTTAAAGAGACACTGTAAAACAAAACTGATATTATGTGCATTGTTTCACACATATTATTAAAGTGTAGATAGGATCTTTTATTTGAGAGTTATTGAGTTTGGGAGTTAATTAATCCTCAGAGCAATGTCATGAACACACGACCCTCATGTTAATAACAGCTCAATTAAATTGTTAATTGGAAATTGTTTACATACAAATGTGTCATGACCCAAAGCCTCACTGAGGGAATAATACTGTTATACTGTTTGAGTCAGTAAATTGTTTTTTTACGTTGATGTGTGCTGTACTAGAGGAGACAATAAAACTTTGTGAGCATTTCGCATTTAACAACAATCTTTCTCGGTCTCTAGTCTTTCTCTTACGAAAAAATAACCTAGTAATCCTATAATAAATATCACAGCAAAACTATAAGTTCCGACTCCATATGGGAATATTATAGTGATGCCATAGGAGATTGAAAAAAATATCAAGCACAATAAGGTTGCTATAAACACTATAAACACAAGTTACTTATAAGAATAGTATAGGGATATTATCATGACACCATGGGAGATAAATAATAAAACCATTAAGTAAAAGTCAGCAATTACATTATACAAATTTATATTAACAAATATAGGACAAAGATGTCACAGCATGCTAGCGTTAGCTTGTTAGCTATCGTTCTATCTATCTGCCTTCACAACTATGTGACATAATTTGTCTCTTTTTCATGGCTGTGCAAGTTGTCTTACAACAGACATAGAAAGATATGTAAATGACAACACTTGCATCAAGTTATATGTTTTATTGAAACTCAAAATAGGTGGTGACAGACTGAAAGTGGGCTTCTCAACATTCCTGGCCATGGTGAGGAACCCTTCCCTTCCCCTAGCTTCTGAGCTGGAACTACACTCTGTGCTGCACAGGGCTGGCTGCCCCTCTTACTGTATAAACATGGTGGTTTTCTATGTTTTTTCTCCATTTGACCTAGTTTGGAAATGATACAAACTCTGACACTGCACTTATAATACATGTTTTACACTTGCTAGCCTACAAAGCAGGGGTGTAGTAGAGGGTAAACGCACCCGAACTCAGTTTACTCACCTTTTTATTTGTGGTGTATCCACCTTTGTAGGCTGGCATTAATCTTTATGACACAAATTCATAGTAAGTAGCATCAAACTGATGTAGGTTAATGCTTTTCTGAAAATATAATGGATTTGTGTTCATACTGGTGGTTGTTTGCCTTATGATGATGCCTGACTGGAGTTCTGCTCACCTTTTTATTTACCACTACACCACTTGTCACCACTAGAATTATACTAATTGGTGTTAGACTGATATATCAGTTTGCCTGTAAAACCTGCAATGAGGTTTTTAGTAAGTTAATTCTTCATTTAAAGGCCTAAATGAATCCCAGAGTTTCTCCTACCATTGAACAGGTGTGGTGTGTCACCCTGCCTTAAAGAGCTGCTAACACTAAAATAATTAGTCTGGGTTTCAACGGAGAGTTCTAGTGTCACATGATGGTCTAAACAGTGTTTCAAAGGCTTTTCCATCCGGCTACAAATCTAATTCTGGAGGGAAACCTTGAATACTTGCAATTTTTTTTCAATCGGCGACTTCAGTCTGAAAATATCAATGGTGGTATCGGCCTTCAAAAACCCCAAATCGGTCGAACCCTAATACTGATTGACATAATAACTCATATTAAGCCTACGTTGTAATACATTGGAAAAGGAGCACTTTGGCCTACAAGGACACGTCCCTGGTGTTGTGACACAATATAAAGCCAAGGCTGCAACTTCTGAGCACCGTCCTGCCATGCTGCTGAATGATCAGATTAGCCGAATGATCCTCCCACCAGCTTCAAGCACTGCACACTGTCTCCACAAATGCATTCAGCCTGACGTACGATCCAGACCATCAACAGATCCTCAGACCGTCCATCATGGGCCTCTTCACAGTCACCAACCTGCTTCTGGTGACTCTTCTGGTTCAACTGACTGAAGCGCTAAGTAAGTGGAATGGTTGATCTCTAATTTATAGGCTTTAGTGTATGGACTTTCATAAGAATGCTTTCAGAGTAATGTTTTTACCCTCACAAAAAAGAACTATAGTAATCCTTTAATAAATCTTAGTATAGGACAGCAAAACTATAAATGATACACAATATGCTATTGTAATATTATAGGATATTGTGGAAGAAAAATACCATACAGTACAATAAGGTCACTATACTCACTATTGAGTACCACAGACACACTATAAGTATAGGAATATTATAGTGATTTTTTTATTAGGGTAGACTTGGATGTGTATGCATTATTATGGTTTTGGTGGAGAAGGGCTTATTCTTATTCAGTATGTCTCATAAATCGTTTTGATGCTGCAAGCTTTAAATCAGGTTTTGGCTTAATTCAGTCAAGGCAGAGGTCAATTGTCAATATGAGACCATTTTAAATGATCATTTTAAATCCGTTTGTATATGAGAGAAAATCCACTTAAAACCACAAGGTTTGACTGAAATGAGAGATTATACTGCATGGATCCTTGTCCTTTGGATCGATGAATTCTTCCAGCCTTGGGTGCTGGAGCCCAGACATAAGGTAAAGGGGAACAGGCTCCCTTACCAGTTCAACTCATTTGCTGTGCCTTTATCATTCTGATCGCATGTCTCTGTTGTACATCCTTGCCTTTACACAGCTGAGAGTCCAGACACAGAACGGGAACCTGTCAACTCTGTGCGTTTTGGTGAGTTCTGCCTGCGGATACCAGATGATTCTCACTGGACCAGCCCTGAACCAGTTAACCAACCACGCAGGCAGGCAACTGAACCAGGCAGGCAGGCAACTGAACCAGGCAGGCAGGCAACTGAACCAGGCAGGCAGGCAACTGAACCAGGCAGGCAGGCAACTGAACCAACCACACAGGCAACTGAACCAATCACACAGGCAACCCAACCAACCACACGGGCAACTGAATCAACCACAACTGAACCAACCACAACTGAACCAACCACACAGGCAACTGAACCAACCCTGCTGCAGATTGTCACCCAAGAACCGATTGACAATGTGCCAAGTGAAATCTTTTCCTTCTGTACGTATATTGTTTGATTGTGGACTAGAGACGCCATGTGGAGGTTAGACTTGAAAGCATACAATTGGTAAATGAAGGGTCTCATATGGAAGGATGGGTAAACCCACCTAAACTCAGTTTACCCACCTTGTTAAGCTGGCATAAATCTTTATGACATAAATTAATAATATAGATCATAATTCATGATATTGATCAGACTGATGAGGATACAGTCTTTTAAGGAGAAAAGCACAACTTAAAGCTGCACTATAGGCAAGATGTTTATGTAATAATCCACCCGTCTTATCAGCCTAAATCACAAAGTGGGGCTGCAACAGAGAAGAGCGTCCCATCCCCACTAATTGAGATGCCGTAGATTTAGAAGTTAAAGACTAAACTCCAAACTGTCTCCTAAACAGTCCCACCATTCAGCAAAGAAAAGCAAGCGAGAGGATGTCGCTGCCAAAAGAAAAAGAAGAAACTCCCAACTGAAACTTCCCAAGTCAGAAGCGCAAAAATTTGGCCCCCTGGTGAAAGATGTAACTGGACCGAAATAATGTAAGTGTGTGTGTGTGTGAGTGTGTGTGTGTGTGTGTGTGTGTGTGTGTTTATGAGAGAGACAGTGTGTGTGTGGCATCAACTCACTCCCAGTTCAGTCAATCCAGAAAGTATCATTTAAAACTCTTCAATATTTTATTTAAATATTTTGTATTGAAGCTGCTGATAGACGATATTTTGTGCCAAAAATCTTGGGACACTAAAACTCTTAATCCATTCAGGTTAAGGGCTTCCGATAGATATTCATAAATTCTGCAATAAATATGTAATCAAACAAATTACATCATATCCATCATATCAGAGGTGGAGCACACCGACTGGCCGATTTCAATAAAGGGCCAATATCGTCCCAATTTATCGGCCTAACCCTAGTTTTTATATTCAGATCTTTTCTGTAACAATTGACAAGTGGTCTGTCATTGGTCAGTGAACTGCAGTTTAACTGATTGCATTGCAAGTTGAATTGACCCTAACCCTGGTTTTCCAGAGAGACTCTGATGGATGACAGGAAGGTGTGTGTGAATGCATCCAGCATCTTCTCATACCTTGGCTCCACATTTGCTCATCTGTAAGTGAGCACCACCTGACATACAACTAGTTCTGTCACCTGGAATAGTTCAACATGTATTTGTCCATCTGATAAACTTGCATCTTTGCTGCAGTCATTTTCTTTTAAAGGTCCCATATTATAGGAATTAACATTCTCAAAGATGTTTAATGAAGACGTTGTTAGAATTTGAGTATTTGAATATGAGCTGGTGTTGTTGGCCAATCGGTGTCCAGTATTGTGACTGTTCTGCCTGTGACGACCCATTCAAATTAATTGAATCTAACTAATTTAATTCAACTTTAAACTAAACTACATTTGAAGAACATTTCTCTTATCCTGAGCCATAGTATATTTGAAATCAAAATCAGGAAAAGTGAATAATATGGGACCTTTAATATAGTTGCTAACTTGGCAATGTTTCTGTAGGTTTCTTATCTGATGTGAGCCGTTTCTTCACTGATAACATAGCGGATGTACTCTATATTTTTAGATTAGTCTTCTTTTCCTGTAAGTTGACTTACTGATAAGAAAATATTACTCAACCAACCCTCCAGCGGCCTGTCTGTAACTCCAACTGAAGTTGTAGCTGAAGGCGATCAAGGGCCTCCAATCATAAGGCCTACTGCTCCACGGGACCCAAACACAGAGTCGACCACAGCCACGCCACCTCCTGTCAATGAATATTATGACTTTGAATATGAAGTGTTGGCCACAGTGGTCTCTCCTGTCAGAGAAACCACTGAAGACCCTGAATTAGCCAACGGCGATCAAGAGCCTCCAATCACAAGGCCTACTGCTCCGTGGGACCCAAACACAGTGTTGACCACAGCCACGCCACCTCGTGTCAGTGAAGGCACTGAAGGCCTTGAATATGAAGGCCTTGAATATGACAGCCTTCATATTCAAGGCCTGAATTGGCCTTGAATATGACGCCCCTGCAAATGTACTTGAACATTTCGAAATCAACTCATTGATGACTAATGACGCCCAGAGAATTGGTCATTCCTCTCACGCTGTCAAGAGTGAGTTTTTACCACGAATGAACGATGATTTTCACCTAACATAATGGTACATCCTGCGTAGCGTTTGAAAGAGAGTTGAAGGTTTCTTCTCGTGTGGCTTCACAGTTGTGGAAGTGGTACGAGAAGTTCTCTGCACGGGTTGCTTTATCAGCATGACAAACTGGGACGACGTTGACGGAAAGGCCGTACAGTCCCTGGACGTGATGTCGCCATCCGCTCACTGCCCTGTCTTCATCAAGTAAGAGTCCCACTACTATCTTTCTCCCTCCCTCACACACACAAACACTAGTGTTGGTATGGGTTTCTGAAGGCCGATACCGACACAGATATTTTAGGATTGAGGCTGCCGATAGCCGATATTCAGTATTTTTTTATTTGACCATTTGCGTGTTAAGAATTGGAAGTATTCAGTGTTTACCCTAGTATATTATTCTTGGCAGGGTCCCTGAAACAGCATTTTGATCATAGGACACCAAATATATCAACAAACCAATATATCGGTCAAACCCTAAAACACACGCACACGCACACGCACACGCACACGCACACGCACACGCACACACACACGCACACACACACACACACACACACACACACACACACAGACTCATTCATTTGCCCTCATAAGCATAATTGATTCATCATGTAATGAAAACAGAATTATGAGTTGTTCTCTCTTTGGCACAGTGTCAAGCTGAAGGATGGTCACTCCCTCTGTGTGGACTCGTCCCAGCCGTGGTTCATGGCGGTTCTGGAGAAGCTGGAAATTCAAGCCCACTGAGGAAGCAAATGGAAGTTTAAATAGGTCTTTGTTTATCGCCCATAGACTGCCATTGGCCTAGCACTGCTGAAAGTGAATTTACTGTAGTAGACTGCAATAGTTGCTTCAAGAAAGATTTGAGTGTGTTATTGATTATCTGTAAGTTGTGTTTCCAGCTTCTCAGACGACACAAGGCTAAGCTACAAGCTGGCCCCTATAGCCCTAACACTGTGTGTATGCTCCTTATTTTCCATTTACTTTGATGCTTGATCTCCCTGTTCCCCCATCAAGGTGATGTACCTTGCATTTCCCATTTTGTTGTTTGATGGTGTATTTTTCTTTTTCTCATGGATAACTGGCCAAACGTGGACGATGTGACGTCACATCGAGATATTTCCAGCGCAGCTACAGTGGAGTTTGATAGTAGAAATGTTTGCATCTATCTAAAACATCAACGGTGTCAAAGAGCAAGATCCATAATGTCGGTCTAGTTGTAGAACAACCATGAACCAAAATGGTTCACTGGTTGAGCTATTTCACCTAACCAGTGGTAGATGGTTAGCTGAACGTCATCTAAACTCTCTTGGATGTCTTGAACGTTTGAAGGTTTTTAAATATCTATATTTTGATTTGAGATGAAGCATTTAAAGCCAATATCAAAACATCTTCAACAGTACGCTGAATGTATGTTCAACCAGGGAAATGGGCCCTAGAGATGAGTGTGATTTCAAGATAGAGATAACTCTTGCTGAGCCGGGCCCTGTTCTCAGAAATGTTTGATTGACTAAATAATATGGTAATTTTCATCATATCTTGATGTGAAGGGTCTCTTCTGGGCTCTAAGACTCATCTGGAAATAATGGATAATAAGACAATAAAATGGCAAATGTATGTTTGTGTGAACTGCAGTCATTTGATATTCTCGATGTA
Organism: Rondeletia loricata; assembly: GCA_900302605.1. Classification (NCBI taxonomy): domain Eukaryota; kingdom Metazoa; phylum Chordata; class Actinopteri; order Beryciformes; family Rondeletiidae; genus Rondeletia; species Rondeletia loricata. The sequence goes on from OMLI01058912.1 coordinate 22,070, forward strand.
GGCTACAACTTAAACATTCATCACACTTTGGCTTGATTATGAGTCATTTCCTCCCTATATATACTGTATATGTATGATATAAGGTCATCTTATGATCATCCATCAGGCATTTTGCTGAAATATGAATGTTCTGTCAGGTCAGTATTCAAAATTAAGCAATTTTCTTCCTCACATACATCTCCATACAGTATATTGTACAGTAGTGCCATCTACTGACTGCAAGTGAGAACAGTCAGCATCTCATGCCTGAGATGAGAGATACTGTAGCAACTACTTTATGTATTTCTCATTGGATCTCATAAGACAAAGCTGTTTTCTGGGTTCAACAGTATTTACTAGTTTGAATTTGCAGAGTACCAAAAGGCCGGGGTTTTCAATCACCGAAACGTATTGTGAAGTTAATACGTTTAAACTCTTTCTAACTCACTGTATTGTCCAATTTGGCAAACCCTGCATATCCAGCACATAAGTACACTAAAAAATAAAAAAAATAAAAAAAAAAGTATTGACCCAGGTTTAACTTTTTATTGACTTGACTTGATCTGCTGGCATCCCTGTAAATTACAAAACACACAGTCAAGTCAACAAGTCACATTTATTTATAAAGCACATACAGTGCAAAATATAACATGGATGAAAACAATTACAGCACAAGTGATAAAACCAACAGCGCAAGGAACTTCTAAAACACAAGACACACCTGCAAAGCACAAACACTACGCACACGACACACACCTGCAACGCATCTACATTTGTATATGTATTTGTGTTTGTAAATGTGTGTGTACACAGTCATAGGTAGCAGGCTCCCTTTCTGCTCTCAAGTCACCTCTTCCTCCTTTCCCCTCCCCCGATAAGTCGTCTTAATCTTCTTCTTCCATCCGGCACACTTGAGGACGGTCTCGGCTTGCCGGCACTTAAGGTTGCCCAGTGTTTCCTCCAGCTGGTCGGAGGCATCCACGTTGTCCTCAAAGTCCCGGAGCAGGACGCTGTTCCCCAGCAGTCCGCAGCGCTGCTTCAGCCTCAGGTTGTCTCTGTGCAGGCCGTTGCGGGCTTGCTTGATCCCGGTCAGCAGGGCCCTCTTCCGGGCCACCGTGGCCTCCGCCTCAGCCAGCTGGGCTCGCTTGGCCTGGCTCTCCATCTGGCTCCACTGCAGCTTCTCCTTCACGTTTGTCAGGAGCTGACAGAGCAGAGGAGAACACAATGCCACCTGGATTACTTATTGATAGAAAATCAGATTTTGTTAATGTGCAGAGCAGCCATTACAGCAATGATATCAACTGACTTCCTCTGATTTAACAACTGCAATCTTTTGATATTTACCAAAAATGCAATAGTCTTCAACAGCCAAATTCAACCAGCAGTCCGACACTTCACTCCTCTATACCTGGACGCCATGAAACTTCATCATGGTTTGGTAAACGTCATTTTGTACACATCCACTTTCTTCTTTGAGTAGTATATACTTAATAAAACATAGTAAAAGTTGTATTATTGTGAAAATTCTACTTCAAATATAAATCTTTACACAGTTTTAATCACCCATAGTTTTGATGACGTCACACGAAGGGAGAACTTACTTCTGGGTTCTTCGTCTGTTAGTTTGCATGGACTGCTGCCATATAGTGATGTATATAGCGAGATATATATACAAATTTTTGATGATTGTAAGAAAAAACCTAATAATTAATTAGGTCTATATGTCATCGCCACGAATGTGCTGTGGGACTGGACACAATCTGTGCTTGTTGATCCTTCAACCCACCTCCATGGTGCTGGTTTTCTTCTTGCGCAGCTTAAACAGTTCCTCACTTCGCTTTTCCATCTTCTCGTTGAACTCCTGGTTCTCAGCCTGCAGCTGCTCGAAGTCAAGCCGTTGGAGGTCGTCGGCGAGCTCCTCCTTGACGTGGAGTTCGGCTTCCAACTTTCCAACCTTGATCTTCAGCTTGATGTGCTCCAGGCGCAACTGGATTAGCTCATCCTGCCGATGCTGCTCTGATGCCAGGATCGGCTCCACCTTGGCCTGAGCTGCCTGTTTACCCAGGCTTCGGCTCAACACCGTCACAGCTACGTCCTGCTTCAGCGCCATGAAGGCACGCCACTCATTTTCCACCTGAGGATGAAGATAAGGCAACATAGGTTCGATTTTGCCCACTGTTCAGCAAACCACTCACAAAACACAAAATATACCACACATCCGGGCACCTGCAGATGTCCAGTAAAAACTCAAATTTGATTGCAAAAGATACATTTGGAGCACAAGCTTGTTTCACAGAATGTGTGTGTGCATGCATGTAAGGGTGGGCAGGGTTCCTACACAAATTCAATTTAGAAATTCCAGACTTTTTCCAGACCTGAAAGTGGTAATCTATGAGATCCTTGTTTTTTTATTTAGTCACCATCTTTGTTGCTAAGCGCTCATTGCTGTGGTGTTTCTGCACTGCACTTCCCAGAGATCACCTGTCAATCAATCAGTGTGTCCAGTACTGTGACGTCTTTCTCCTCTTCCTGTTGATGAAGTTTGTGTTTCTATAGGTGGCGCTCTTTTCTTTGTCTGTTCAGCCATGTTTACTACCCAGTTCTTCTTCTATTTATTCCAAACAAACCAGAAACTAAAAAATCATCACTTCCTGTGCACCAGAGGATTTTTCCTGGGAAAGACCTACCAGACACCGGGTGTTTAGAACAGCAAATGTAAAAGGTTTCATGAACTGGATATAGGTTGAATCACTATTGTGTTATAATGATGAGTGAAAAATGTACCTTTATATACTGTATATGAAAACTGCCCTACAAAGGCAAACGGCAGTAAGTAGTATGTATTCTGTTTTAAAGTTTAAAAGGTCATGACAAGGGTTTAGCTTTAATATCAACAAAACCTACACCCATACATGCTATTAAATTATATCTTCTGTACCAACGATAACAGCTTTGAAAAAAAAAAAATCTGTTCCACTGCTCTATGGCTCTGCAGGGCAGAAAATGTGAATTATTACTTTTAATTTCTTGATTTGAAGATTTTAGTTGAGTATGATTTACACAGATAACTATGCCATATCACTGTATAGCCTAAATGAAGGTTATTCTTCACAGCAACAAATACCAGAATATGTGAGACCACAGAAAATGTGTCTTATGTATATTGGGACAGTACAACAATATATTTCCATACTTTTCCAAATGTTTTTGTGCAATTTCCAAACATATAATTTTTACTGCCAATATTTGGCCGATTGTGGAATTGGCATTTTTTTGGACCTTTTTTTCTAGGAGTGTGTCTCTTAATACAACTGTCAAATTAGCAACAGAATAAAACGAACATGGTCTTTTGCAGGGGTGGAAAGTAACAAAGTAAAAATTCTCTGTTACTTTACTTTTCTAGCTGAAAGCTCTTGAAAAATCCATGGAACAATCTGATTGGTTGTGGGCGATGCATTTTTTTTTGCTCATTCTCAAGTTCACAAGCAGACCAACTCTGTCACTCGGCATCCCAGCAGCGGCAGGTGAAGATGACTTAAGAAGCTAACGTTACAGCTGGCACGAGCACTGTTCAACACCCATGGCCCTATTTAAAAGAATTATTTCAGTACATTACAACAAAAAACTCGTCTTATCAAATGAAATGCGGACCCACATACTGAGCACATTCAAGAACTCTCCCTCGAACCTGAGGAAGCATGTTGAGGTGAGTGTGTAACAGTTAGCTAGCTAGCTGATAGATATAGGTGGTGGGCCGAACACGTATTTCGTGAAGTTGATCGTTCTCCATCGATAGAGTACAAAAATGTTTATGTATGATATTAAAGGAACTATATGTACATTTTCGGCCGAAATTAACATTCATTAAGCGTCTTTTATTGCCAATGAGTGAATTCTCCGTTCAGTCTCTATATGAGCA
>OMLI01058914.1:0-17637 GCA_900302605.1 Rondeletia loricata
CATAATTTTCCATGGTGTTGTTACTTGAATGATATTTCTGTGAAACTGACCAACAATATATCTACAGAAATGGTCTAGGATGTAGAGTTCAGCATGTTAAGCAGAAGTTATTTCTTGATTATAAGGAACAATGGGCCACTGACATCTGGCTCAAACCAAAACTTGGAACTTACTGTCAAATTTAAAATGTCTTCAGTCCAGAACCTTATGTGACTTTGCCCTTGGAAAGATCTAGAAGATCCGTATGTGCTCAGTTGAGAACTGGGACTCTCCCTCTGGCTATTGAAATAGGCAGATTCAGTTCTATAGCTGAGGAAGATAGACTCTGTACTGTATGTGATCTCAATGTTATTGAAGATGAATTACACTTGTTGTTTCATTGCCCACTGTATGATGAACCCAGACAGCTTTTATTTGGAAAAATGCAAAATTTGAAGCCTGATTTGTCTGGAGATTATGCTAAATTAGAATGGCTGTTTAGAGAGGAGGTTTTTACTGTCGCTAGTTTCGTAGGAAGAGCATGGAAACTGAGAAATGATTACTTTGTGAGCTGTATAATTTGTGTTGTATATGTTGTTGGTTTGTTCCTGTTTGTTTTCTGATGATGTTGACAAATTGGTAATTGTGTCCTGTAAGCCCATACAGGACACACAAATAAAATATATCTATCTATCTATCTATCTATCTGTAGACTTTGGCTCACATGGTGTGTGTGTAGTATATAGGCAGTTATTCCACATAAATGAAATGTAGAAAGACATCATTCTGAAACACAGGGATACACTATTACACATACACCCCTCAGCCTGTCAGGTAGTGAATGTTTTTTTGTGTGATGTAAAGTTGTTTTTCCTCTCTAAATGGCTTTAGATTAGCCTCTTGTGATTACTAATTCACCAGTCATCCTTGCTAATCGGCTAACTTATGGCTTTTGCTTTCTTGTGTTCCATCTTTAGACCAAAGAGAAATTATGTCAAGCACTGCAAATTAAGAATGACCTAATTTCACTAAGGCCTTGAGTCAAAGTTGATTCGAAATCATGCTTGTATTATAGCAACAATTTCAGTAATCTTCTGAACTTCTGTTTTTGGATGTGAAAGCTACTGTAGCCCAGTATTGCATGTCAGTGTGTGGGTAGGGTGCACTCATGATAGGCTGTTGTTGATGGAAAAATATGTCCTTTAGTGCTGTGTCACTTACTCCTCGTTGTGGGCACAGCGTCTCTGGGTGAGGGCTCCATGCTTTGTTAGAGTTTCACTTAGCTCGAGGTAGAGGCGGTCAGCCAGGCTGGGCGGGATGCCCTCCCAGACCAAGATTACCACAATGATGCAGGCAGTTTCACATGTGTGACCACCACGCTGCCGCACCAGCACCAGTATCTTTTCCTCCTCGCTGGAACGGCGGATCACCTGTAAGATACACAGGTGCAGGAATTGATGCACATGCTGATAGTCAAGACAAATACTGTAGACGCTTATTTGTCCATTTCCTTAACATATTAAATACAAAAGTGGTTCTTACCCATTTGGCTATGGGGCAGCCTTGTGTACTTTTTCCCTCTTTGCCTGTATATATTACTTTTTCAATCCTGATGGCACTGCCAGTTAGACCAGACCTTCAAATGCAGAATGACAGGGAGAATGGAGCCAATAAAGTAAATGCAAGTAAAATAATACACAGTGGTTATGAAACAGTGCCTGTGTAATGTAAAGTGGGGTTTTGCGAGGGGTCAAATGTGTGGTTTACCTTTTCTCCATCCCTTCCCGTATACCAGCAACGTTAGGTGCTGCTCCCAGGTGAGTGTAATATGGGCCCTCATCCTTCTCACTGATTTGTTCTAAATATCACAAATGAATAACACATAAACATACATGCACCAATATATCAGCCATATTCTAAAACCAACATAATGGGACTCACCAACACAATGGCAGGATGCGATGTCATACTGCGTTTTGATGGGGGTATCCAGTAGGTTCTTTATGGGGGTATCCAATAGCTTCATAGGAGAGCCCATAAAGCTCTGGAGGAGGGGTTCCTTCTTAGGGGTGAAGTCAGGAGGTCTTTTAAGAGATACAGAGGCAGCCCCCAATGATTCCCCTCCACCTAGGTCAGTGTTGGTTGAAAGTATTGTGACAGCCCCTGACGATTCCACCTTTACTTTATGAGAAGAATTGATGGCAAGGGACTTCTTCTCAAACACAGGCGAAAGCTGGTACTGCCTCAGGCTTTGTTCCATAGTGGCCAGGATGCTCCCCTGCCTCTTGCTTTGCTCACACATAGACTGTAGATGTTCCTGCTTGACCTGCATTCCAGCCATGCCTATCTCTCGCCCCTGTAACTGCTGCTCCTGCTGCTGTAATCCAGGCAGCTCAAATCGGACCCCGTTTTCCATTTTCAGGGCTCTCGGGCCATGTTTGGAGTCACTAGTGCTCTGAGGTGGGTGAGGGGGGCCCTGGCGCTCCTGCCTTTGTAACAGGTGCATCCGCAGGGCTGCATGCCTCTGGTAGTCTCCGTGGGGACCCACAGGTGCAAGAGGTAGTTGGGGTCCCCTCTGGAACTGCGCACATGATGCCTGCTGCTGCTGTTCACCTTTAAGATACATCTGTGCTGATACCTGTTGGTTTAACACACCTTGTGGTAAGTGAGTTTGTGACTGAGTTGGGGTCTGGGGGAAGTGGTTAGTAGGCTGCTGTGGTGGAAATTGCTTGAGGTCACTGCTGCCTGAGTTTGGAGCATATTGCCTTTGTTGTTGTTGCATCTCTGTTGTGTTACTGTAACTGAATGTTGCATGGTCGCTGTGCTGGACGTGTTGGTTGTTAGATTGAACAGGGTTGTTTCTCATAGGGTTGGGTTGGAGCTGCTGCTGACCTGGCAGAGGCTGACTGTGGGGTCTGTAGTTAGGAGACTTCAGCTGCTGCACTTCAAACTGTGGCGGGTGGGACAGTGGACGCTGTTGATTTTGATGCTGCTGCTTCTGTTGTTGATATTGTTGTTGACAGTGCTGTTGTTGCTGTGGTGGTAAAAATCCAGGTGACAGTATTTCCTGCAGGTCGGGGTCGTCTTCACATAAGTGCTCTGGCTGCATGTGGGTGCGATAGCAGCTATCTGCCTGCTGCTTTTGGGGGACGTTGCACTGCTCTGGTATTTTCTGGGGTAGAGGCTGCTGCATTGGAGGTGCTTTAGAATTTGATTGCTGCCACTCAGGGGCAGTGTTGTGCTGGGCTGAAACGCAATGCGATTGGGCTGGCAGACAGTCCTGCTGTTGCTGCTGGAAGCCGTTAGACCCTGGGCTGCTATCTGTGAAACCCCCCTGTGTCTGGAATATTTGCACTGGGTTTGGCTCCAACCTCTGGCCATGAGCCTGGGGGTTAGCTGTCTGCTGCTCTGACTGAGGTCTAGGAGGGAAGCCCCTCCACATGTCCTGCTCTTGTGCCTGGGACGATGGGCCACTGGCGGGCCGCTGCTGGGAATGGGAGGAATTCAGGTCTATCCAGCCCCTCTGGCGAGGAGTAGGGCACGATAAGTTGGCTCTCTGCTGAGACGTGCTATCCATCCCGTTCTCTAACCCAGCATGATGTGGCTGTTGGAGACCAGCTCCACCATGCTGGTTCAGAGAGGCAGGCCGCATGGAGCCCACACTGTCAGCTCCACATGAGTTCCCAGCATGTTGTTGAAAGGGCTGGGGCTGAATCCCATACTGGAGGCCCCTGTCAGTGCCATGGTGCTGATTTTGACCAGACCCAGGTTCCTCACTTTGCACCATCTTCTGTAGCCCAGGGTTGGGAAAGGGTCCAAACCCACCTCCCTCTGCTGCCTGGAGAGGAGCATTGTGCTCCAGGAAGGAGTTCTGGTTAAACTCCTGGTTGGGTTTCCCATACATGCCTTGGGAGTTTGAGTCTTCTGGATAACACTCTGGACCATTTTGATGCTGTTGTGAGCTGTTGGCAGTATTTGCAGATGGGGCCATGCCAGGCAGCTGACCTAGAGAGAGCTCACGCTCCTGACCAGAGTAAGATGGCTGCTGCTGCTGTTGTTGCTGCTGGTGGTCTGCTCCGTAATTGTTAGAGTATCCATTCACTATATAGGGGGCAGAGTTATAACTGTTGCTGCCTTCAGTATTGTGAGATGCCCCATGCTGCTGTTGCTCTGAGGCAGGCATCTGAGCTGAAGTGGGCAAACCTGAGGTTAAAGAGGGGGGTTGAGCACCTTGACTGGGCAGTTTATTTCCCAGAGAACCATTGACAGCAGCTGGCTGTGACCCAGATGTTTGTGGTGCAATGGACACTTGCTCAGGGTAATACTGAGACAAGGTTTTCTCTAAAAGATCACCTGGACTGCCTTCCATTGATGTAGGGGATGCTACAGCACCGTTTGGAATTGAAACTTGTTTATTCCTTGAAAGACAGAAGATATCCCCGTTTGGGAAATTGCAGTTCCTCTTGTCTAGTTTAATCTCTTTCTGCGGGGCATTACAGTCAAGATCTGTTGCCTTTGTCAGCTCAGGAAAGTTGTCCACCAAACTGGAGCCCATGTCGTCACTTCCTTTCATCTCAGACTCCACTCTGAGTTTCTTGGGCTGGTGAACCAGTAAGGACTGGTCAGTGAGTGCATGCTTCATCTCCCCGTTCATCATGTAGGATCCTTGATCGAACAGCCCTTGCACTGAAGCAGGGCTGTTACAGTTCTCCCTGTGCCTCTTCATGGAGTTGACCCCTGCACTGGGCTTGTAATGGTTCCAGTTCTCATCTCCAATGATCTGCAGAGAAGCTCCCTCTGAAGACTGGCTTCCATTCTGGAGTTTGGTGGCAGCAATCTGGTTGTTTGGGTTGTGAGCTGTGCCAAATTGTGCTAATATTAGATTTTCTTCCGTCTCATGTCTGGCCTTTTCTGTTTCCATCTGGCCTGCTCTGAGTCCATCCACAGGGCTGCCCTCTGTCCGTCCTGCAGAGCAGAAAGAGGGAGAGAACTATTTGGTTACTGTCTATTAAATATATCGCCCCTGGGTCTATAATAAACAATATGTTTTGTAACATGATGATAATCTCATGGTACGGTAGGCACGATGAGAGCCATTTGATGGATGCATAGAAACAGGCTGGGGAATAGAAGTAATCCCTACTACATTCAGTTGAAAAATATCAAAAATAGGACTACTTGTTATAGCATTCTCTCAGCAGAATTATATTTTTTAATACAATAATAAGCACAAACTGCTGCACGGATGGGAAATTTTAACTTGAGGCATAGAAGTGAGTGAGGGAAGGGTCAGTAGAGTAATGTGTTTACACTTGGCCCTGAATGTGTATCAGCTGGAAACATGATCCTGTCACGGAATTAGATTCACCCCGACCTCATCCCCCACACAGTCACAGCCCGGATCGCAAGTAGGAAGAGAGAGAGGAGATAAGAACACAGACCAGAGGTTATCCCAGGACAATGTGGGCTGACAGTTGGGTGTGAGGCTCCATGTTCGCACTTAACTGAAACTAGTGTGCTCTACCATGTTTGCACTGGACAAAGAGATCAAAATAAATGTAGATCAGTGCTATTATTGGGGCTAGAGGTGTCCTGGCAGAAGTAACATGACACATGTCATTTTGTGGTCACTTTTTTCAGTACCACCTTACAGTACCATGAGTGCATACACTTTTGATATCGATGGCCCTGGTGTTACATTGAAAGCTGGGACTTTCTCTTATTATGAAATCCATCATCTATATTGTAAATCTACAAAATGCAGTAACAAGCCAAATGCCTACTATCCCCAAAATGCAGAATTTTGCACGTGACTAAATCCTGGAAAAGACGAGGAAAGTGCTATGATTGATTTCAAACAAACCATATGGCTGCCAAATTATCAACCAATTGGTGCTCAATTTTGTACTATAATAGACTCTTTCTCAGACAAACGCTTTGGGAGAACATGGCTAAATTATGCACATTCCCCACTCCTTGCTTTCCCCTTTGCTTCCCCAGTATCAACAGGACATTAGCAACTGTTTCAAATATTAAGACTAGAAATATGCTCTAAATAATAATAAAAAAGAGGCGGCATTCTTTGCTTGCTCATCATTTTTAAAACACACATAACCCATCCAAGGCAGCTGTGTTTGGCACTCTTCTTAGCTCGCTTTGCATAGGCTTTACCGCTGTAGTGCTGTACCACATGTAGGGAGAGAGAGGACATGCGTACCAACGGCTCCTTGCTTATTTTTAGGCATATACGTCAAACAATGGCATGTGTTCGGATGCATTGGCTAGACACTGACCCCATCCCATTTCACTGGCACAAACTGGGGTGTATAGATTAACTTACTAAACGTAATTGCATTGTGCTTTCTAACGGGTGTGAATTAGATTTTAAGGGTTTGACATTCCTTTTATGAGCTAAATTTGAGTCAAAACGGCATACCTATTTTCATTATGGCATGGCTATTTTTCTGAATTATTGTTAGTTATTGTTAATTAGTTGTCATATCAAAAGAATCAACAGAACATAATCAACAAAACATTAGTCTGGCTTAGAGAAGGAGGGAGAATGCAAGGTTAATGTCCCAGCTGGTAGATGGGAGGATGAGTTGGCTGCTTGTCAGCTGTTCATAAGTGGTATTCCTCACCTTCTGTACCATTTTAATGTCAAATATGCAAATACAATTTGGCTCCAAAGGGTGAGGCTCTTGTTATCAGGGGTACATTTGAGCATTATGAGCTTTATATCATTGAGGTATAATGCATATAGAAGATTAACCCTAACCCTAGTCTACCACTGACTTAATTGATTATCACAATAACGTTAGGACTTGCTCAATTTCTGTTTAACTCCCTGACTCTAACTTGGGCAGATGTTACTTGTTGGTGGAGTTGGTTGCAAGGATAAACCTACATACCTCAAAATAAGAGTTTGATAATAATATGTCGGTGAATATTTAATGTTGTAATCTCAATGAGTTTCTCTGCTTGCTTTCAGCTGGGCATTAAATATAACATTTTACTGCACTACATATCAGTTTAGCAACCATCAGCACTGTCTATTTTTGGCCTGTATGAATTATAAAGGCAAATATAGCTAACAGAACATATGCATTCCAACCTAGAGAGATTGCTGAAAAGCTAGCTTTTAATTTCTGACGTCAGGGGGCAGTGTAGGTAGGCTACCAATAAAGGTTTTATGATGCATAGAAGAACCTCTACAGAGAGTAAAGGAGCATACAGCAAGCTTTCAGTTTTCAATATTGTTGCCTTCCCTGCCCCCTCCTGCCTGGAGCAAATTGATTCCAGTAGTCCATTGATTTCTGTCTGCCACCCTCAATTATTAATGCATGTCACATCCTCAGCATCTGCAAAACAATTGCAGTGCACAGGCACAAAGAAGAGCCGCAGTCTAATCCATCATAATTATGAGCAACTCCTCTGCAGATGCTAAAGGAATGGGCAGCTGAGGAGCTCCAAGAAGGGCCCAGATTCCATTTGAAGTATCAGTAAAAGAACAGTCGAACAGTCCCTCGAAATAAGGAAGAGGCAGCGCTCCATTGATCAAAGCCGTCACCTCAAATCTTCATTGCACTAATCTTTTGTTCAAATTTTTTTTAAACAAGAAAAAAAGAATCTGGCCACAACAATCAGTAAAAGAGTCCATGTTGGGCCATTAACTGGCTGGTTGACAGCAGAGAGAAATGACATCCCATGTGTAGATTCATGGTTGTCAGGAGATGAGATGTTCAGGTGTCCCTAATGTCACAAAGCCTGTGGCTCGAGTTCAGTTAGCTTCAATTTGTCCTCAATCAGCATTAAATCTGCATCAAAGATTGTAGGTCATGGGCTGATCATGCCATTTGTGTGTGTTTTTCATATCATGTGTCTTCATCTGTTTACTGCTAAACCTTGATTCACCTATTCTCCACTCTCCTCACCTACTTAAAAAAATTGAAAACACACTGATACAGATTTTCCATTGCCCTTTAGCCAGTGGCAGTCAATAGCATAGGCAATATAGGCAGCCATCTTTTCAAAACAAGCTGGGCTTGACCCTGAATATCTTAATGGTGTGAAGGCATGGGAAGAAGCATTTGGTTGAGCGTACATGGTGTCATGAGCCTTTGCTAACTTAAGGCAAAATAGGAATATCCTAATTAACTGACATGAGATAGCTCTGTGAGATTTTGCAATAAAATTCATATTCATTTGTCAATTTCCAAGATATTGTGTTCAGGTTGAATAATGTAAATTAATGGTCAGAGATACTCTAAAGTTACTTGTTTTAGTTATAAGTCAAGGAACAGGCTTCAAATAGTCTTTTGTATATGTGTTGCTACAGTATGTTGACCTAACTGCAACTGTAAACAGCTCTGTTTGTTCATCAAGCCGGATTAGGCTCTACTTAGTCAAATACAATTCATCTTTTTTATGGATCTCCAAGACTGAGGTCAATATATTATACAAGAATCTGGATATCATGTGCATGTAAATGAATACTTTGAAACAGTAACTCGCCCTGATTTCTGTTCTTGGAAAGTTGTCAAAATTTAAGTCAACAAAACTCTCTGTATGTACTTATAACAAGTAAATAATGTCCTTTTGTCCATGGAGCTCCGAGTGAAGCCACAGGACACAACTGCCGAGACGCTATGGTCAGATAAGAAAAACATGGCACCCAACCTTTGAAAACATAATTGGATCCAGCTTTAGATTCCCATGAAAGCCCTCCTGTTAATGTGAACACACTATAGGCCCACTATTGGCACTGACTGATGTAAAAAAAATGTATAAATAGTTGAGGCAGTATGGTATGTTTAATTTGGCACAATAATGCTTCATCATTGGGCCTGATTATCACATCTGGAACCCATTACAACTGCTTATGATATTGGCAGAAGATCTGTCATCTTCAAACTAAATCTATTATTCCAAGCCTGAGCACCTTTTATTGAAAAATGATAAAAACAAAGGAAGGGAATATGTATGTACAGTATCCATTTCAGTCACAATAAGCATAGCCTATTGAAGCTAAATCAGCTATTGACCACATGGATAGATTCACCAAAGAATGTCTATCTAGAAGATTGGAAGGGTTTAATCATGCTTTGCAATTTATGGAAGGATCTCTTAAGATATAGTAGATTGGATTAGATTTGAGTGTAGAAATGCCTAACATATAACAGATTCAACTACACATATGAAATGTATTCCATCTGTCTGGGTAGACTGGAGACTGGGCTAGTTTGCAAGATTTTCTTTGAAGGACTTTAAATGGAGCACCTGCTGCGCCGACTGACATGAATACTGGTTGAAAACGTCCTTCATCTTCCAACTTAAAACTTATTTAAACTGCTTTTCAGAAAGTTACCCGTTTCGTAAAGTAATTCAAGACCTCAGAACCTCACTGACTTTGCAAGAGACTGTTTATAATCAGTTTCCTCCGTTTCCTTAACTTTTACACAACGTCCCAACTGACCACGTGGGACATGAAACAGGCTAATGTTTTCGCTCTGCGGCTCAGCCTACACTGTCTGGACCAAGACCATCAACACAGGAAACTGTCAGGCCAAGCTCTGGCCAGGCAGTGCTAGCTGGTTGACATAACCATCCCCTCCCCTGTGTCAATCACCCCTCCAGGACATTAGCAGCCCTCCAGACCCCTGGTGTTAGAATGCTAAATCTCCCACTAACGAGCCAAGCTGTTACAAGGGTGTCTGGGAGCTCCTCTCGTTGTCACAACAGAGCCAGTGCAGCCTGTGGCAGCCAGCTGCCTGTTAGCAGGTGGAAGAGGGAAGCAGTACACCGAAGACAATGGGGAACTCTCAGGTCAATGGCAGAGGACCTAAAGGTGTCATATGTGAAATTACCAGAAGTGAAATAGTATGTACCTACCGATTTAGTGTTATCGGTCATGAGGATCATAAAGATTTATTTGAAATGTAGAATTTTTTTTACGGCAGTCAAGATGTATGGCATTGCTTTCAGCATGTATTGTTAATTAAATGTAAAAAGGATCACATTCATAGAATGTTTTTGTTCATGATTGATGGACCAAATGCCTCCAAATGTTCCCTGTGTTTTATGTCTTTTAAGGATAATTCTTGTTTTTTTTCATGAAATATGATTCTATGGTCGGAGAGAACTGAAGTCTAAGAACTATCTGAATATCACATTAAAAACACAAAATAAGCCTAAAAGGCTATTTGGAAGGCAATGATGAAAGATAATATTTTACTTCATAAATAAATTAAATAAATAAATCCAAAAGAAACTGTAGTGTGTAGTGTGAGGCAAAATAGGCCAATGTTACAACTCTTCCATTAAGAGTTTTCAAAGAGTACGGCTATTCTGTAATTCTGACCATAATGACAGACACAAGGACTCAACAAATGCTGAACTACCTGATTGGTTGTATTCAGACGGTAGTGTTGGACCCTGAAGATGATGGGTCTCATGAGCAGCTTGGGCAACAAGTTGCAGAGCTAATCTCCCTTTTGCTGCTGTCAGACACAGGCGGATCCCACCACTGGCATCGTAATCAGAAGTGACACTGAGCCTCTTTATGTTTTTACGAAAAAAAACATGTGGGAGTTATGAAACATGCATACAGCTCCTTTGATGAAGAGCAAATGGTCTTAGCGTTCAGAAGGCATCTTCATGTACACAACATCACAATCAGATGTCTTCGTACATGGCAGATCTATACATTTTACAATGGGCTATTGATCTATTAAAGTGAATGCTACAGAGGAGCATTGGTTTCAAACTGTGTAGCTTGTTTGAAGGAAATGAAGAGGGTGAAAATGATAGGAGGTCATTATGTTTAGTCGTATACTGCATTGTTTTCTGCAGCGTTTTTTCATGTAGGACAACAGCTAAATCAATCTATCAATACTGATGTTGCAGTTTTGCTGCTATTAACAATGTAGATATCAAATAAATGGTATTTTTCTCCTGGATGTGTAATTTCTGCTACAATATTTACTAAGAAAACATGCAAATGTCACTCTTTCAAAAAATATCTACATGAAGTCATATAGTACATATCTGTTTAGTGCAGCTATAAGAGGTCGTGAGCACAAATAGAATTTATGTCTACCAATGAACAAACCAGGAATACAAAATCTTTGATGAAAGCTAGGAATTTAAATCGACACATTTTAAGGTGAAATCGGTGCATATGCATGGTTGCTGCAGTAGGTTCTTTGCTCAATAAGGGAACATCACTTAAATAACTTCAACTCAGTTTGGGTTGTAAAGGAACTGAGCGTAAGGGAATGAGTAAAATAAATGCTTGTATCTTTTCAAACACATCTACATGTACAGTATTTGATCTCTAAAAACATTGCAGTGAGGTAAGCGGGTGAATACTATTTCCCAACCCCATGTGACTAGTTCTTTGTTTTGTCTGCCCCTCAGTGGAGTCTGTAAATCAGTAACCAAGTCATGAGGTGAACGTTAGTGCTAAGCTGCTTTCAGTGCAGCTCCATTCCTATGGGACGCTCCAGAGTTTACAAAGGGCCGAGCGGAGCCAAGCAGCTTGTCACAGTTGGATACACCCACACTGACAACACACAAAAAAATCTTTGCAAACCCAGAACAAAGCCAGAGATCCCAGCTGAGTGTGTGCGTGCATGTACGTGTACAAACATACAAACACACGCGCACCAATTACGCAATGTCATAAGCATAACTTTGACTTGTGCTTGCTTCAAGACAATTGGAGTATTGGCTGCATCCTGTTGACTCTTTATTAAAAGTGTGATTCACATGGAGATCTATTTTTTGCACTAAACTAAACCAGAGACACTGTGTTGCAGTGGCTTCAGTGTATATGCCTGCTGGAACTTATAATGCTTGTGTCTTTGATCTATTTTAGATTTCCTTCTAGTGGCACATGTCCACCAGGGAAAATAGTGCTCTGTTCATTTCAGTTTATGAGATGACTCAACTTGCTTTGCTTGAACTGAATTCCCAATGAAGGTCCCGGTCCCAGAAGTGAATGCCTTTGTCTCTATATACTGTTGTTGTTGTTGCTGCTGCGTTTGGTTTCCGGGTCCCTCCCTCCTAGCCTCTCCTCCTATCTTCTGCCCTGTAATTACACTTCAGGTTCCTCTCTACTTCTGTCTGCCATTCATCTACTTCCCTCCTCTTCAGCCTATCTAGCAGGTGATTGGCCCGTGCAGTTGTGAGCCTGGCTGTTAAGTGCTGTTGTAGAAATCCAGACAGACATTGCCTATAGGTATTGCCTCTATAGCTATGTATTTGCTGGCATTTATAGATGGTCAGTTGGTTTAGTGCTTTGAAGCCTGGGGGCAAGGGTGGACTCTTAGACACAGTGTGATCAGTGTTGTAAAACAATGGAGACAGTTTGCACAGGAGTCAGTTAAGGGCAATGGCTAGTGCACATGACTGTAGAGCCACATTTTAAAGTAACCATTCAATGTTTGGATTTGAACATTGCTGTGTTTTTACCGTGGCAAGGACTACACAACTTAGATTTAGTTTGTCCATCATTTTGCCCATACTAGAATATCAACTCTTGAAGTACGGCTCCAAGTCACTTGGTACTTTGGATATTTAGCCCTATTTCCTCCACCAGCATGATACTTTCTCTCCACAACACTGAAGTGCAGCAAAGTTCAATGCACAGGACTCACACTGTGTTTTTGTTATCCCCAAAGAGAGCCGGTGAAATACGAGAGCTGCCTTAGTGGACGGGGTCTATTTGGCGTGACTTGGCAGCCGTATGTGACATTCACCAATAACGACAGCTGCTGGGAGAGTGAGGTCTCGGCAGTCTCAGATTGAGACCTGGGTAGCGCGGGTATAGAGCCCTGCTGTTGAAGAGAGGGGAAGATATGGAATGACCCTGTAAATCAGTTGCACACTTGCTGAACCACATTTCGAGTCCCAGGAATAAGCTGTTATCTCAAGTGTACATTTCCCCTTCCTTTGCTCAATAGGCCCATTTGTATTTTCCTGCGCGACGATAAGAACATGGAGCATAAATCCAGAGACTGTAAATTTTAAAAGCGTGTAGCACCATTTTAGTAAGTCCTGTGCCTAATCAACTGGATCATATCAAAGTCAGGTAACTAAGAATAGAGTTCAGAGTAGCTTTTCTTGTTTGTCTAATTTCCCATTTGACACGCTCCACTATGCTTAGACCTCAACATAATGACATATGAAACATAAAAAATAAAAAATAAAGGTTCTTTATGGCAATGTAATATTTTTTTAAATGCTGTATATTGTCATTTCGACCAGACATCAAAGAAGTAAATAATTCTAATAGCGGTTTTGTCTTTCATACTACAGAGAGCCACTTTACACATTGTGTAAAACACTCTGAATACTCATACAGCACTGGAAATGAAGTCACAAGGTAGACAAGTGATCAGCCATGTGGATCGTTTAAAAGGCCATTCATTATAACCTGTGAATTTCTATTTATTTAAAGAAAAGTACCACAGTTTTGTGGTGTCCATGTTTATAAAGCAATGGAGCCCCCCCCCCTATAAAGCCTATAAAGCTTATTGGAGTCTTATCTCAGAGTTTAATGAGGAGACAAATTAACCTCTCACTTCTTACTGAACCAAACATACATACAAAAGACAACATAGAAGCATAGAAGAGAGCTAGATAATAGAGCTTAAACTAAGTCTTTGTTTATTACATATCTTTTGATAAGGAATATTATGTTATATGAGTTAGAGTTAGATCTTTTTCAGGCTGCCCACACCAGAGCCGAAGCTCTTGAGTGAAACCTCATCCTTAGCTACCCTACCAGTGTAATTGGGTCAGATGACTAGCATGCTACAGCGTTTTAAATCCCTCTCATAAATATAGAGCTGGACTTGCTGCTCTGCAATCCCGATGGCCTCTGACAGCATTTTCACAACATTGCGCTCCAACTGGTCATTCCCATGTAAACAACAGTAGTAGGCTAAATAACAGTACTGGCCAGAAGCTGTCAAAGATCATTTAGAATCTGTAAAGACTGAATTGCCACTATGGCACATGCACCATTTATAATGGTGAATACCTCTGAATTAAGAATTCACATGTTACTGTTATCGGTCAAATATTTGATGTCATATCAGTAAACAGCCTGGAGGTACTGAAAGTACAGAAGACTGCCTTTGTGATTCACGTTTGCCAGAGCTAAATACCTCAAAATGTATTGAAGTAATGCTATAAGGTATATATACCTTTAGGCCAATGCTTGACTATCATTTAAAATGCAGACATTTTAAATGATTCATTATATATTGTTGGTATATGTACTACGGGGTTGACTCACACCAGTGCAGAGGGTTTTTGAAAACATTAAGGTGGTTGACTTTAGTCTGGAAGGTCAGTTAGAACAGGTCTAGTCCTAACCCTCAATGTGAAATGTGCTAATAGCATGTGTTGTTACTGATTGTCAAGTGCTCGGCAAGCATTATGGGACAGATGTTCATTCATGCACTGCATCGCGTTGAGTCTCTCAATAAACCACCTCTCACTTGTGATTTGTGTCACATGGCACACACAAGCAGTGCTTATAATGCACCTCAGATGGTTGCTCATGCCTTCTCTCTGTTTCTATCTGAACATGTGACATTCTCCACCCTGTCTTAGCGACAAAAGGCCCCTGTGTCTGCAGTTATTTCTATAAATAATCCAAATTTACATGCTAGCCAGATTATTGCAACATTTTCCTCCCAATTCCTGCAACTCATTGCGATGTTGTCGCATAAAAAACCTAGGCAGCATGTGGGATCTATGCTCAGATAGCGTATAGCACTCCGTTCTACATAGCATTTAAGAGGAAATATCGAAACAAATTAAATGTGAAAATGAAACACAGCAAAAATATAGATGAAGGTAGACCACAAATTGGTCAAAGATGTCTTCCTTGATTCTCTCAGAACCTCATTTATCATTTTGCTTTTGCTAAAAATTTGAATATTTCATGATGGCATAGATTTCATGGCATAGTATTCATTGTACTTTTTTGCTCTCTAATTTGAACTTTTCAAATGTGCCTCAAGCTATACTACTATAAGTATACTACCCTTCACAATTCTTTCCCTAGGCATGCCTTATATTGGTGACGTTTATATTGGTCCCATTCCTAAAGAAAATCCCTGAGGACAACCATTTTCCCCCCTCAAGCTGCTGGATGCCATTTCTTAAATTAGGCGGGCCATGGGGTTTTGCTGATTCCTATCCCTTGTGGGTTAGTAATTGTCTCTTCCTTCTTGACATTTCACAGTTTCTCATGTATCTACAACAGCATATGAATAGAGGAGAAAGAGAAAGTTTGGAAATGCGTACCGAATTAGTGTTTACTGCAACTTGTTGTGTGGGCAGGGGGTCACCTTTTCCTGTTCTCCAACACTGAAAGTTAAGTCATTTAAAATGTAATGTGGTTTACTCTATTTCAGACAGTGGATGTGTTCCAACATCAAATAGTGAGTCCAGAGTCCAGAATCCAGACAGCATGTGCTGTCCCTGATTAATGGTTGATCCTTCTGCCTCACATTTGGGGCATATACAGCAGAGTGAGATCAACATAGCCTCTGTTTTACATTATGATGTGGAAATAGGGAGATTTTCAAAACCAAAGTTTTACGATTCAGAGACCTTAATTCCTGCATTCTGGTGACTTTTTCAGTATAAAATGTGAATGAAAATATATTTACATTTACATTTTACATTTATTTACATTTTGCAATTTCATTTTAATATAAAGTCCGATACACATAGGCCTATAAGCTCTACTGCCTGGCCATCCTGCAATTTTTTGTTGTAGATGAATCTGCAGTGCTTAGCAGCCTGGAGCACTATGTTTGACGGAGTATATGTGCGTGCCGGACCTGCAGGTGTATTTCTTTTTCTTCTAACTCCATTTCTTCTTCGTGGTATATGCATGTTTGGCTCCAACCACCACTGAGCTAATAACGTCACCATCGAGACTACGTTTTTGGTGTAACGTATTTTGTTGACCGTTCAGAAACAGCAGTGATAGTTGAGGGCCTGGATTTTTTGTGTATTTATAACTAATATAGTAAATTAGCAGATTTTGAAATTCAATCAAAACATGGGAGAAAATTGGGAGAAATGAGACCATGGGAGAACACATATATATTGATCAATGTATGGATACTAGGGATAAATGTGAAGGTTATTAACAGCAATTCAGATGTTTGAAGTATCAGTTGAGGTGCTGAGTTAGTGATGGGACTCTGGATCATTTAGGTGGCATTGATAACAGCAAAGGGCATTGGGGAGGGAGTCTGTCATAGCTACAGCGCCCTACAACCCCAGATCTTGCTTTGGTGTCAGGTGAAACAGTGCAGTTTCCTGTTCATGACTGCACTGTGGTGTAATTACTATATTGTGTCATAATGGCTGTATCACATGACAGCGGGGAGCTGTCCTTCCTCTTCTGGCTGACCAAAAAGAGGAATCTAATCCTGATGACCAGATGCCCCTCTCCCTCTATGTGATATGAAAATATCCTTACATTTTAAATTGATGCAATGTATCGCTGACGTATACATTATCTAACAATCCTGCGTTCACATATTCTATCTTTTCTAAGGTCTTGGTGGATTTTCACTGTCTGAATAGAAATACAAATACATGTGAACACTATTTGAAATCTTAATTTTCTTCTTTGGATCTGAGGACTAGATTAATAGATTACCTCAAACCACAGAGGATATACACTTCTGTTTGTAATTTCATCCCAAGAGAACCTCCTCCCCCTCCACGAGAAGAAGGGATCTGTACAATCCACATTGTTCTTTATGTCTAATGCAAGACAGATGTGGCCGAGTGGTGGAGATTCCCACTGAAGTCTTTGAGCTCTCACATCACTTCATCTCATGACCTTCCTTTATTGTGCTTTGACATATATTCAGCACTATTTTATCAACTGAATTTGTTTTCTATTCATGGATAACACAAGTACCTAAGTAGGTAGAAATGTACAAATGTCACATCAGTATCAGTTTGGGCGATCTTTTGCAAATGTGGATTACATATGCAATGGCAGGTGCTAAAACGAATAATATTTAATCAGTTCTACTAAAATGTACAACAGGATGTCAGGAAAACTGGCTTCGGAAAAGACAGCTATTCCTAAAGCATGGCACAGAGCAGGAGGTTTATAATAAAACAGGTCTTAAATAAGTCAGTTAAGTGAAATATGGCGGGTGGTCTTTTTTTTTTTTATATGAACAATTCTACAATATGGATACCTAAATAAAACTGTTAAATATAATGTTTTACACAAAGTATAAACTTGACTGTCAACCAGTCGCTTCTTCACCCGCTATTATTGTGCGCACCACTTCTCTCTGACAGGTTTTGGCATATTGCTGAGGAACCTTTATTCTGAAGAGCCACGTGACCTGTTCGTGCGGAAGCATAGAGGCGACGTCATCAGCGAGCTAGGATTAGCTGTAGCTCCCAGCTCCGTAAAGCTGCGTTTTGGGAAAACTAAGGGCTTTATTGGAACTTTGATGGGACTGGGTTCATGATACTAAGGCCAAGAGTAATATGTGACAGTTTGAGCCACATCGGAGCAGCCGTTTGGAAGCCGGAGGCTACAACACATACAGGAATACAATGTAGAGCGACGTGCGTTGAGACGCTAGTAAT
>OMLI01058916.1:0-12851 GCA_900302605.1 Rondeletia loricata
ATAATGCCGCAACTTACTTTTGCAGAACACCAGCTTGAAGTTGCCCTATCGCACAGGCCTTATCGAGATCAGACAAACGTGGCATGCCAATTCTTGGAGCAGACACCAATTGACCACTGTAGCAGGGCTCATGCTCACAGGTGCTGCCAATCAGGTGCCAATCAGGCACCTGATTGTCAGCACCTGGGGGTACCGGAAGCTCAAAACAAGAGTCAATATCAACAGCAGTAAAAGCTGTTTGGCATTGGCAGAGAAGATTTGGCAAATTTTACATGGGCGCAACCCACATACTCAGCTGTGCTGCTCATCCCACAAATGCATGTTCCTTACAAATGGGGCACCATTTAAAAGGGAAATAAACAGGCTTTCCAACGGTATACAATTTATTGACAAGAAGCATTGTTACAACAGAGAAATAATCTACCAAACCAAAATTTTCGTTTTGTTCTATGTTTATTTATATGGAACCACTGATCTTAAGTTCTGAAAGTGTATAATATTGTAACATAACGTTTTTTTGTTGTGTCCCTTTCTCCACAGAGGGTGGTGGTGTCAGCAGTAAAGTCGCCAGCACATCTTAGTACCAAACAGCTGATAGAGCTGCTTTTCTCTTCCCAGGCTATTGGGCACTGTAAGACAGCCCCCACTCTGCAGCATGGTTTCTTGGTACAGGTAAAATGTCCAGAAAGACATAAGCAATTAATGAACATTCTACTTTGTCAAAAAGGGAATTTAAACTAGAAAAAGGACATTCCCTTGAGCAAATGCGTGGGCTAGGTGAAAGCAGCTGGAAGTATTGCTTAAACAATATGTTTCTTAGCAACAATCACTTGATTATCAATACACTGAAGAATACCTAACATTTAAAAAAAATACAGAAGCAGAAAACTTGAAGCAGAAAAGTAAAACATTTTAGGATTTTGTCAATGGAATAAACCTATACCTTTAAGAGCATGAATAGTAAAAATTGTGTTTCAGTGGAATGTATCTTTAAAAGTAGCAGAGGCTAAAAGTAACTCTAATGAAGCACTTTGATCAGCATGCAGAAACACACAACAATTCAGAGTAGGAGTCAGTCCTGGATCTCCCACATGAAAGACAGGTGGGCAATGTTAACCACTCAAGCTAAGCCATATTGACACCAAAGGGCAGCAATAACTGCCTACATTTTCTAAATCACTAAGTGGTTGCTAGGTGGTTACTAGATTGCACTGCATTGTGGCAGGGGTAGTTGAAGGAGGAGTAAGAGTAGGAGGATTAGCGGGAGTAGTTGTAGGAGTAGAAAGAGGAGTTGGAGTAGTAGTAGGAGGAGAACAAAGAGGTGGAGGAGTAGTTGGAAAATTAGTAAAGAGCAGGAGGAGTGGAAGGAGGAGAGCAGTAGGAGTACAGGGACTAGTAGGAGTTGTAGTAGGAGGAGGAGTAGTAGGAGCAGTAGTAGTAGTAGTAGTGGAAGTCTGTGAAATGCATTGACTACCATGAATTGAATTGGTCCAACTACAGTGAATTGTTGCATCGCCAGCCGATGATGCAAGAATTCACTGTAGCATTTCTGAACATTCCACCATATGGGACAAATTTAAAAGAAAAGTTAAATAGTTTAAAAAGTATGAAGAGAATCAAAAAGTTGAATTTCATCCGCACATCTCCTAAAGTACCTGAACATTTTAAAGTTTGCATGGAGTCTAGCTGACAGTATGTGGAAGTAGTTGGAGAAATTAAAATAAGTAGTGCGCTAGCTTTCCGCAGTGTATACTATATGTAGCATCACAATTACACTAGACATCTTCAGGGATAGAAATAGTGTGACATCACAACAGTGCGAGATAGAATCTTTGAAAGTGTAAGTTCTAGTTGTGAAATAACAAAGTGAGATAGGGTCTATAGGCATTACAGTTCTAGTTATGATGTCATAATTTGGCTAGGCAGAATTTTCAAATACACTCAATAGCTATGGCATCACAATATGTATAGAATATAGGAGCTCTAGTTATGACTTCACAATAGGTCAAAACAGAATCTTCAGAAATACAGTTAATTTCTGAGATGAGATCACAGTGAAGACAAGAATCTTGAAATCTGATCTTTAGAATTGAGCACAAGTCAAACAAGAACTTGCCTGGATTTGGATTTAAAACGAAAAATGATACAAAGGCTACTGATGAAATAAAAGTTGAATTTAATTACAGGTATATAGAATTAAAACATCCACCCTTCAGCAAAAAGTAATAGTCAAAATGCTGTGACATGTTTTACAAATGTTAATAAAATAAATAATCACATATTTGCTTTTCTTTTTGTATGTAGATAATGAAGTACGCTGAGCAGAGGATCCCCACTCTGAATGAATACTGTGTGGTCTGTGATGAGCCACATGTGTTTCAGAATGGCCCTATGTTAAAGGTACACTGCTACAAAGAAAATTGGCCAGGGATTTCGTTGATGATCTACTGAAATAATAATAAAAATGTAGTTGACTGTTAATGTATTGTCATTATTCTGCTTTGCATGTTTCTAGCCAGCAGTTTGCGCCAGGGAACTCTGCGTCTTTTCCTTCTATACACTGGGAGTTATGTCTGGGGCTACGGAGGAGGTTGCTACCGGTGCAGAGGTTGGTAACACACACACACACACACACACACACACACACACACACACTCTCTTTTATAATGTGAGACAATATGCGAGATCATAATGTGAAGATTACAGTATTACAATAATCTGTGTTATACAGGTAGTGGACTTGCTGGTGGCCATGTGCAGAGCTGCCCTTCTGTCTTCACGGAAGAGCATCATATTTGAACCATACCCTTCTGTTGTTGATCCATGCAACCCCAAGACCCTGGCCTTTAGTCCTAAGGTATTAACTGAACTAATCTAAACTACTACTGACTTCATTTGAAATGCATTATTCAGTATATAGTTACTTATTTTGAAGCAGTAGTGCATCTCTTTCTTGTGACAGAGAAAGAGCTACGACAGGCTACAGAATGCCTTGGACAACGTCTTGTTAATCAGGAAGATGGCACAGGTGACTAATGTTAAAATAAATCCTATACTCGTGACTTCATTTTCTCGATTCACATCTGTTCCTCATTGTCACAAAATAATCTGAAAGCAGGTAAATGTCTCCTTGATGTCAATTAATTTCCAGGGTCCGTATTCAGAAATAAAGAAGCAGATGGACAAGATAGATCCTCTTGCTCACCCCTTACTACAATGGTGAGTGACATGATCTAAACCAACATCCCACAGATATTTGTATCCAGTTTTATACTATAAAATATAAATATAAATATATTTTGTATCAGAATGTTTCTTAGATTTATATTCTGGTATTTGTTTGTATGTTTGACAATAGGATTATAGCAAGCAACAGATCACACATTGTCAAACTTCCACTGGACAGGGTATGAGAGAGTAGTCTATAGTTAGAATCTGATTAATTTGTACAGTAGTTGCAAGTGCTAGGAAAGTAGTTGGCAAGTAGTTGACTAGTTGCCAAAGCTAGTGTTTTTTCAGTTAATATTAGATGATATAGTTTGATTTTACGTGCTATTTTATACTGATATGTCACTCCCATCCATTTTTTATCACTTTATGCACAATAGCAACTGAAGTTTATGCACACACCCCACCAGTTCCTGCTGATCAGTAGCCCCCCATCCAAAGAGGCTCGTTTTCAAACTGCCAGAAAACTCTACGGCAGCACCTTTGCTTTCCAGTAAGTAAGACACATCACTCAAATACATAAACCTGCATATCAACACTCATAAAAAGAACGTCAACCCTGCTTTATTTGTTCAGAGCTTTATCTCTCTTCTTTCTTCTTTCAGTGGTTCCCACATTGAAAACTGGCATTCTATATTAAGAAACGGACTAGTTAATGCCTCCTACACTAAGTTACAGGTACAGTATGAGAATAACAAAACTCTCTTTAACTTTGGTATTCTGAGGGCTACGTTCATAGACATGAGTTAAATAATAATATAAGCCTAATGTAATTTTACAATGAAGATTTCAACAGACAGAAGGATTTAGTCTACAGATAGGCTTATAAAACTATGTATTTGAAACTGGACCAAAGTGTTCAGTTCATTTGCTATATAACTTCTCACACGTTTGGCCTCTTTCCTATTTAAGCTTCATGGGGCTGCATATGGGAAAGGCATCTATTTGAGCCCTATCTCGAGCATATCCTTTGGATATTCTGGTAAGAATGCACATTACAGCTTTTAACTAATACTGTGTGTACAGGACAACTTCATCAAACTGTAGATTACTATTGCTCATTGATTTTCATTTCTGGCCTGTTTGCAAAACGTATCCTTTTTCTTTGCTCAGAGATGGGTAAAGGACAACACCAAATACCCACCAAAGAAGAACTCATAAAGAAATACAACCGAATAAACACAATGGAACAGGTAAAGTGTGATTAAAATGTGTCCAACTTTACACCTGGAGCAAGGATGTCCTCTCTCATCTTTTATGATCCCATCTTACATTTCCTCCCTCTCTTAGGAACGCCCAGGGCAAAACAGGTTTCTGCAAAGCAGGAACCTAAACTGCATTGCACTCTGCGAGGGTAAATATGAAACACCTCCTAGGATAATATAATATCAAAAAGAGCCCTGATTTAATAATATAAGGTATGCTTTTGTGACATTGTTTCATCAAAGGTGTTAATATGTCTAAACAGTCATAACTTCAAAGGACCTTCAAAAACATGGGAACATCTGGGTGTGCCCGATATCCGACCATGTGTGTACACGTTTCTTCTTTGTGTAAGTACAACATGAAGCAGCAGAGAAATACTGCTAGCAAAATATCTGCCACTGCCAAACTGGCTATATTTCAATTGTCCAAAACTTTCTGCTTTTGTCTTTCTCAGGTATGAGAATGGCCAGGTGGGAGATGTCAACATCAACACCCAGGACGCCAGGATCCAGAGGGAAATTGTACGAGTAATTGCGACAAAGCCTTGCTGAGAAAACACATGTATGCACAATACACACACATATACACACGCACCAAGAGCCACTTTGGCTGTAAAAAATTATTATATCATTGACAATGACGTAGATCATATGATAACATGTGGACTGAGCTTCGGTCTGAACTTCTGTCTGTCTAAACTTGTTAAGTTTGGTTTCCCTTCATTTGGAAAGCAACCATCAGGCAATATGCAGTTAAAATTTGACCTATTACCCTTAAACTGAAAGAGGCATCTGTTTTTCATATTCAGTTGTATTGACATTAGATGGATGGAGCGGTATCTTATGTTTTGTTGTGTCATACACCTGTAAAAGCTGTTTTACCTTTCTACTATATCTTATTTTACAATCTACGTGTGAATTAGATCTGTGTCGACCCACAGTGCCATAACTGTGTACTGTAACCATGTGTTTTGTAAAACATTTGTATAATCATACATTTTTTATATACAATTTTGCAATATTTGCTGATTTTGTTCTATAGATTGAAATCCTTACAGGACTCTCAAGTCCAGATGATCAAACTACAGCCTGCTTTCAATTATTAGTGCAGCCGTCCCATAACTGGAAGGTCTCAGGTTTGATCCCAGCAACAGTGATGTGGTTTGTCAAAGTGTCCTTACCTGCTCACTCACTGTAAGTCACTCTGGGGAAGAGCGTCAGTTAAATGACTAAAATGTAAATGTACTATGAACTCATTTTGTACCATGTTATATATTTGTGTCATATGTGTATTTTACCACAAGATGGGGGTGTGACCAGTAACAACTCTCTCTGTGGGCCTTTTCATTATTAACACCAATAGCCAATGAAAACCCTGTATTCCTTATGTCGACAGTCATAATTCTAAATGTCTGTCAGTAGGGACTGCTAAAGATGTGCATAGTGGGTGATACTGGGTGCATATTCACAACCCATGAGTTGACATGAGCCTGTGACATACTCTTCTTTGAGGGAAAATGACATTGAACAAATCCAAAATCTACCAGATGTGCCATAAGAGTCACATACAAAAATATGTGTGTGCTATTTTAAAAAAGCTCACACAAAGCAAATAAGCAGGTAATGTGGCACATGCAGGGGTGACTGCAGTGAAGTACAGGCGATATCCAAGGGGTTTTATCAGCTATGAAGTTGCTGTTGAGGTGAATATATTCTCTTAAGGACATTTAATAGACATTCATGAGCACTGGGAGAACCTATTGAGGACCAATTGTATCATACACTCACAACTACAAAGAGAGCAATGCGTGTGTGGAGTGTGTACATGAGTGTGTATGTGCAGGTATGGGTTGTATTTGCTCTGAACTACACTGACACCACTGAGAACCACAACTCTGTGCTCATTGTGCGAGTCAGTGAATAACATGGGGTACATACCATTCTGTGAGGCAGAAATGCATCATTATAACAGTGCGCTGGCTCCATATGAGCCCCACAGCTGCCTCCTCACCTCCTCCCTTGGCTCAGCTCCTCTGAAGAAAGCACATGAAAACAGGTCTGTTAGCATCTGGAAATAGGTCTTCCCTTACAGGTTTTGCTCACTATGATTCTCAGCGAATTTGTCAAGAAGTAGCACTTCTAAGCCTTAATTGTCCTCACAGAAATCACTGATTCAAAAGAGGCATTTGAAGTTGCACACCACACAAATTATGTAGCAAGCCTTTTCTGGGTCAGCCCAGCAGGCGATGGGCTAAAGGGAGGAGAACTGGGAAGTTGGTATAATAGCCCAAAGGCAGACATTTCTCAAGGACCATATGGCTCTCTGATGATAGTGCAGAAGGAAAGTTGTCTTGAAAACCATAATCTATGTTGCCATAACTGTTCTAAAAATGTCTTTACATCTTTACCTCTGTGAGATTGTATTTTGTTAAATCTGCAAAAAGGCAATAAGAATCAAAACCAATTCAATTAAAACAAAGAATTGTTTCAACTCCATGCTTGATTAAATCTCATTAACTCATGTTTAATCCGCCATATCATTCAAGCACCCACACAGAGAAATTAATTATCTAAGCCCCTAAAGGTTCAACAAAAGCCTTTCTCCAAAACCAGCAAAGCGGAATGGGACACACATTATTGAATGAAGCAAAATGTTGCGTGTGTCTTTAAGAGCACTATGTCCCACTCTTCATGTCTCTCTCTGAGCCTCATATGTGTTTGTTGGCATCGGCTGTCCTTAGTGCTGAACAGAGCAAGGACATCTTTTTCCTTCACATCTATGGGGTTAGAGGAAGAAATGCTCTCTTCATTCTCCTAGCTATCATCATAGTGCTCAGAGGATACAATTGAACTGCAATATGGACAGAGGACAGAAAAAAGATCAAGATACAAAGGTGATCAACTTTTAGTTCCTTTCAGTAAATCTACAAGAAAACTTCATATCTCAAGGGAGATCTGAAGCTGTTGTCTCAGAAACTGCATCCTGCATTATTGTTTCATTGCTTCTTGTGCAATTTCTGAACCCAGAGGTCAGATGAAGAGTTCAAATGCAGCAAGCAGCATTGTAATGGAACCACAATCTACTTCATTCAACCCTACTGTCGCATCTTCATCTTCGCCTCCAAAACTGGGCCGGAGCAACTTCAGGAGAGTCAGCCGCACAGAGGACACCAGTCCCTATCCCATCCCCGGACTAGCAGCGGACATCCTGCACATGCGAGTGAAAGAAGGAAGCAAGATCCGCAACCTACTGCGGTTTGCAACAGCCCGCATGCAGGGGGAGGGAAAGGGCAGCAATGGGATGGCACTGAGACAGGTGGTCTTCACAGGATCAGGCAGGGGAGTCACCAAGACAATCACCTGTGTGGAGATTCTGAAACGTAAAGTGGGAGGGCTACACCAGGTGTCCAAGCTCTACTACAAGACAGTGAATGAGGTTTGGGAGAGTCCACAACATGGAGTACCAGGTATAACCATGCATAGGACAGTCCCCGCCATCAGTATCCTGCTCTCCAAAGACCCACTGGATCCCCAGGAGCCTGGGTACCAGCCCCCTCAAACCCTCAATATTCCCACAGAGGACACGGAGAGACGCAGAGCTCTGCTCAGGCCAGCTTGCAGTCCCTCCTCACATCACATGCTGGGCAATGCCAAGAGAGCCTGTCTGGATGACTGGAATACGAGTTCACCCTCAACTTCCAAAGTCTGACTCAACATTGTGAAATATCAGAAAATGGAAAATATGCATTAGGTTGGTCAGAGTGTTATTTTAACATAACTTTTTTGCAGTATCAAGGTCTAATATACCTGCAAAGAAGAACACATCTGAATTTCATCTGTGAATTATTGTATGTCCTGGGACATTTAGCTACTAGTGAACATTTGCTTCTGTCTATAATGGCCAAAACGACAGAGGCAGTGATATCGCAGCAATGTACAGCTCCATAGATACTGAACTGGAAAAGGTGACGCTACCCAGGATGATTTTGTGGCAATAAATGTTTTAATTCAGATTGTCTTAGTCTTAGTGGAGCCAGCTGTGCAAGGCTTCCCTTTATTATACAGAGGGTTTCTTAATGTGGTTGTTTTGTCCCTTTAATTTTGCAATATTTAGTAAATTTGTCAAGAAAAGTACAATACATTTTATTATTATTATTATTATTATTATTATTATTATTATTATTAGTAGTAGTAGTAGTAGTAGTAGTAGTAGTAGTAGTAGAGGTGTGACTATTACCGTATATGAGGCTCATTTTGATGCAAAAGGTCAGAAAAGCATTGTAAAAGTACACAAAGTTAGTCACACAGTTATTGTCAATGGAGCAACTCCAAGCTTTACATCAATATTACATCACAGAATCTTTATTCTGTTTTCTACTTTGGAAGATACTTCATGGTCATAAATTCTCTGGTCTCCAATTCATTGTCAGTGGATCAGGTTTGTTCCAGATTGGTTTATCTGTTTTCTAACTTTGGGAGAGAAGTATTGATGCCTACAAATATTGATTGAACTAGGATCATAAGGTCAGAAAGTTTTGTCCAATGGTGGATTTTCATCCCTTTCGTACCTATCGCTGAAATAAATAAAGTTGCTTGGAAATGGATTTAGACTCTGCTGTTTTTGGCTATGGCGGAAGAGGTACACACCTCTTTTAAGTAAAAGTAGAAATACCCTTATAGAATAGTATGGTGGTTAAAGTAAAAGTTCCCTTCAATATTCGCAATATTACCAATAGTGACTTCATAGTGACCTTAACTGTATTTTATGGCATTTTAATCATATGGTATTACAATAGGACATTCTGTGGTATACTTGTTGACCTATAGCAGCTGCATGGTATTTTAAAGTTTTGTTGAGTATTTGTATCTTTCTAAAATGTTTTATAGGATTACTGTAATGTATGCATGATCATGTTTATATTGGTCCATTTTCCCATAGGGCAACTCATCTTGAGATAAAGATAGCCATATCAAACAGATGTATGGCGCTGGTATATACTGTGTGTACCTTTTATTTCTAGGTCAATGTCAGAACAACGATCCTAGTACAGGTCAACAATACAAAATATCAATAGGCGGACTTTAGTTTGCACATGCGCAGTGCGGACCTTCTTGACTTGAGGCGCAAGTAACTCCTCTCGCGAAATCTCGTCCGTTCCGCTCGCGTCCCCCCAAGCTAGCAGCTGGCTTTCCCCCATCATGTTCAGAGCCGCCGTCCGACTCTCAGTCTCCGGTGTCCGGAGTTTAGCCCGTACGCAACCAGGGTGTCAAGGTATTTGACCATTTGCTAACATTTTTACTATGATTTCTTGTCTGACACGGTCAGGGTGAAGTTGGAGCGGAAATCAGGCACATTGCGGCGCCCTGCTTGGCTAATGCGCTAGCTAACATTAGCTCTGCTAACGTATTATAAATGCTTACTGCACATTTAAACATCTCAGTGTTGGAGTTAATTGATATCATTTCATTCAATACAGCCATCTATCCATTACACATTTAACATGAGTGTGTGCTGTTCTGAACATGTGTCAGTGTTCAGTTGAATGTCTTCCGTGTCCTTGCTGTGACCCACTGAAGGCTCAGATCGGGCCTGTGCCTGAGCTGCCCATGGTGGTGCCTGTGCTATTAGCTAACCTGCTAGCTTGGTTACTAGCTGCTAGCCAACTGGTTATTATATTGCTGACATTAAGGCAAAGTTGAGTACAGCACATAACCAAATTGTGTTACTGAGTAAGTAACAATCAGAAAGAGTAACGTGAGATTTCTGATTACTTACTAATAATGGTTTCTGATTGCTACTTACTCATAATGGTTTACGATTGTTACTTACTCATAATGGTTTATGATTGTTACTTACTCATAATGGTTTGGCCACAACGTTAGATTTAAGTACACTTTAAATCGTCTAAGTCGTTTCAAAAGCCTCCCTTTGATTATGTCCCAAGCTGTCAGTGTATATCAGTCTGGGAGGGAGCTTGGTCACGTCCGCGCACATTGGCACGGGTCCAGCTGGAATACAGTTCTTGACAGCAAGGAACCTTTTCCCATTTCCCTGTATGTAGATATCATTGATTGTGTGCTGTTTGCACTTCTGCATTAGTCGAAACTAGATGCCATTGTAGATACTTTGATGATAAGTTTCCCACCTGGCTATTTTGTCTTTGTTTTGATTGTGTAGCTCCTTTGGCCTCAAGGTGTTACTCACATGGGAAGCAGGAATCGGATGAGGAGTTTGATGCCCGTTGGATCACCTATTTCAACAAGCCAGACATTGATGCATGGGAACTGAGAAAAGGTATGCAATAAATGACAAAAAAAAGTGATCTGAGTAGTATAGTTAACATTATGGAAATTAAAATATCCTAGTGACAGACGTGTCAAGTTGAAAACACAATCCATCAACAGTTGTTTACATTGCAGGGTTCAACATGTAGAATTTTAACGTACTTTCCCGCTTGGGCTAGTAGGTTAAAGTTCTACTTGTCCCTAGTATATTTTCACTACGGTCCAGCAGCCCAAAGTGAATATAACCACTTTTTCATAAATTGAATTAACTTAAAATGTTCAGAGTATGCAACAGCAAGATGACTGAAAAATAAACAAAAGTAAATGACACATAACTGATACAAGCTTTTCTGTAAATGTGACCAGCATTAACATGAAAAAACATAAACCAGAGTGGAAACTCATTATGCTGGTAAGTCTTCCAACTTGCCAATACATTAATTGGACCTGATGAGGGATTTTCAGCAAGCTGCTTTTCCAGCATACATGCTGGGTGCGGCCGGCTCTTGTCATGGGCATCGAGTGTGTGTTTGCAGTAATTATCGGTACGGGATTGATTAATTTTCAACTCGAGGAAACTGTTGTGTCCACATTAGTTTTTGCTCTGTATAATTTGAAGTAGCTGCCACCATGTCAACTCCACACAACCCTCTCAGTTGCTGGGTCCCTGACTAACTCTGAAATGGCATCCAATCTGATTGGTCAGGAAAAGCACAACAGTGAGAGAGTGGACCAGTGGCAAAAACAGAGAGGCAAAGATAACAGGCTTCTTACCGGGTGAGAAATGGTAAGACCAGAAACATTTCGGCGACTGGCCCAATAGTGCCACTGACTGACCAAACGACTGGCCCAAGAGGATGCCTTACTGACCTCGGGCCATCATGCACTCCATATTGTTTAACCTTGCATTGGAACATATGCAGCAAGAAATTCTTCAAGTAGTGTTTCAAATCAGGTTGGTTTACAAAACGGCATCAGAGTGTAGATCAAGATTTTTTCCCATTAAGTCAATTTTAACTTAACAAAAATGTTTGAAAAGTTGGGTATAGAACCTCTAGAAGACCTAAGCTTTGAGTTAACGTGAGGCAGATGTGGAATGATGGAAATAAGGCTGATAATGAAAATGTTGATTTTGTGTCTGCCCTTCAATTGATGAATAATTCCATCTTTCAGGGATGAACACATTGATCGGCTATGATCTGGTACCTGAACCAAAGATTCTTGATGCAGCTCTGAGAGCCTGTCGGAGGTTAGATGACTTGGCTAGTGCCATCCGAATTTTGGAAGCTGTCAAGGTGAGAGAAATCATCAAGTAATGAAGCTTCAGAAATCATGGCAGTCGTTTATGATTTACCTATTCATCAGTTAGTGATGATTGGAGTATACCATTTGGTATTTCCTCAGGACAAAGCCGGCCCCCACAAAGAGATCTACCCATATGTGATTCAAGAGCTCCGGCCAACACTAGATGAGCTTGGAATCTCTACACCCGAAGAGCTGGGCATTGACAAAGTATAGATGAGTAGGTATTGAAATTGAAAGGTATTGAAAGCCATATTTTTTTTTTCCAGATCTGTCACAAGATGTCATTCTAACAGAAATTCTGTTGTATGTTTCTTCCAGATCTCCTAATGACGGTGGATGCCTGGGACACAGAAACCTTGTACTTCACTCTTTGCCTCATATAATATGTGTGATATTTAATTGGGCCTTTATTAAGTTCTTTTGCTTGTAAAATATTGATGAACCTAATAAAGGAAAAATGTATCTATTGAGTGTCGCACAAGGGGGTGTTTAAATTGTTTGAGTAGGTCACATGACAGTGCATGTTGTGGCATTGTGAGTCATGTTTTGCCACCAGGGAGCAGCATTTTGGCATGAATGTAAAAATCATTTTACTGTATTTCATTCTAAAATCTATATGACGTCTGTTTTCATTTCAGGGAAAAATTACATGCTGGTAAAATAAACTTGTTCAAATGGCACATGGGTTGTAAGGTTATTATCACCAGAGAATTGGAATATTGTGACAACTCAAATACAGAATTCATATAGGTTATTTTCATGGCCTAGGACAGTACAATAACCTATATGAATTCTGTATTTGAGTTGTCACAATATTCCAATTCTCTG